>JAAWXA010000040.1:444469-517885 GCA_038090715.1 Florisuga fusca
GTACTTCCTAAGGCCCTCCCATCTGTCAACGTCCTCATGCCATCCTCTGGTATCCCTAGGACCTTTTCCCTCAGGCCCTCCTTCCTCCTGTCGTCCTGCCGAAACGCCTCCCCTCGCTGCCTGCCCTCTCACCTCCAGGCACCGAGAGCGTAGCCCCTGGGCTTCCCTCCCTGAACTCCTTCCTCAGCCCTGTGCTTCCTCACCTGGCCCACCCAGGGCGTTCCTGGAGGCAGGAGAGCAGTGGCCGGCCACCACCCCCGCACCCCCGCGGACGTTGTGAAGGCAGAGCCTGCCTTCCTGCCCAGGGACGGCTGCCCAGGGAGCGCCAAGGCCAGGCCTGGCAGCCAGCGGGCGCAGAGGAGGGTGCTCAGGCACCGTGCTGTGTTTTCCAGGCCGGTTCAGCGAGGGGAGCACACGGGGGTGGACGCCGTCTGCACCTACAGGAAGGAGCCCTCCGACCCGCCCTTGGACAGGGTGGGCCTTTACCGTGAAGTCAGCAACAAGACCAGAGGCATCACGCAGCTGGGCCCCTACAGCCTGGACAAGGATGGGGCAGCTCTGGGGAAGGAAGGGTGCCCCGGGCCGCAGCAGAGGAGGCAGAGAGGAGCACGGCTCACCGTTGACGTAGAGG
This sequence comes from Florisuga fusca, assembly GCA_038090715.1. Classification (NCBI taxonomy): domain Eukaryota; kingdom Metazoa; phylum Chordata; class Aves; order Apodiformes; family Trochilidae; genus Florisuga; species Florisuga fusca. Next base: position 445,101 of record JAAWXA010000040.1, read on the forward strand.
CTGTCCTTGTCCGCGTCCCCAGCTCCTGACCCTCTCTCTGCCTCTCCTCTCCCTCAGGTTACAACGAACAGCCGCTCCTGCCCTGTGAGTACCTGTCAGGACCGGGATGTGTGCAGGAGGCAGCAACTGTCTCGTGGGGAGGGCCTCGTCCTGGGCAGAGGGGGCTGGGGGCCAGGGATCANATGGGCTCCGGCTCCGCCCCCTCCCCCGCGCGATCCCGATCGCCCTGCACGGGGCCCAGCGGCTAAATTTAGCAACGCCGTTTGCGTCAATGACGCGGCTGCCGTGCGTCAGCCCGCTACGCCCCGCCCCTCGGAACGGGGCCCGCCACGCCCTGTGCGTGGATTGGCCGCGGCGGCACGAGGATGGCGTTCCGCGGTGACGTGGAGGCGCTGATTGGCCCCGCCGGGGGCTGGCTGCGTCCGGAGGGGAAGTGTCGCCGCGCGGGGAGCCCGGCGGACGGCGGGTTCCCCCGAGGGGGGAGGGGGGAGGGGAAGAGGGCGGGGGGCTGGCACCCACCACGGCCCGGGAGGGAGGTCCCGGCGCCCTCGGGGGGACGGCGCTCACCGCCTGAGGAAGGTGATCCCGAGCCCTTACGTGGCGCCCGTGTCGTACCGCCGGTCCGCGGCGTGCCTTGAGGCACGCACCGGCAGCGGACTCCCCTCCCCTTCGTTCCGGGCGGGAGCGGCGGTGCCGGCGCCGGGCTGGTGAAGCGAGTAGGCGGCGGGACCCGAGCTGGCAAAGCGAAAGTGCCGCCGGCGGGCCGTCCTCTTGGGGGCGGCGGGGGTAGGCGAAGCGGGGCAACCTCCTGATCCCCGGCTCCGCAGCTTCGCGGCCCCCATCGGTTGTTGCAGAGCCCCTTCGTACGAAGCACGGCCGTTAGGGTGACAATAGCAAACGGCCCGGCTAACGGCAGCGGAAGCGAAAACACCAGCGGGCACAGCAGCGGAGGCGGCGGGAGGACACAGCTCTCTCCCCGGCTCGGTGCCCCAAGCAGACACAGACAGACGCAAGCGGGTGCCCGGACTTTACTTTTCTCAGGGACGTTCGCCCCAGCGCTCGCTCGGAGCGGCACCTTCCGCAACCTGCTCTTTGCTCCTGCGCACTGTAAAGTTTCAAAAGAAAAGAAAAGGAGGGGGGAAAAAAAAAAAACTGGAGGAAAAATAAAAGGGAGTGAGAAAAAAAAAAACAAAACACCTTTAATAATTACTCCTGAAAGTGCCACTAATTAGCGAGTCAAAGTTCTTTTCCCTTTAAACCACTTCAGGAAGGAGTTCCTGCGTTTGCAAAACATACGATCGCTGTTGCTAATAATAATAAAAACAATAATAATAATAATCTGCCTTGGGAGAGACTCTCCAAGCTGTCACAGGCGTGCAGCCTCAAAGGCAGCCGGCCGGCCACCCCGTACCGCTGCCGGCGACGCGGAGCGGCCGTTTGGCCCGCGCTGCTGAGCTCGGCTCGGCACGGCTCGGCTCGGTACAGTTCTGCACGGCTCGGCGCGGTGCGGTGCGGCGGGAGCGCGGCGCACACACTGGGGCGGGGGGNAAGGCAGAGCCTGCCTTCCTGCCCAGGGACGGCTGCCCAGGGAGCGCCAAGGCCAGGCCTGGCAGCCAGCGGGCGCAGAGGAGGGTGCTCAGGCACCGTGCTGTGTTTTCCAGGCCGGTTCAGCGAGGGGAGCACACGGGGGTGGACGCCGTCTGCACCTACAGGAAGGAGCCCTCCGACCCGCCCTTGGACAGGGTGGGCCTTTACCGTGAAGTCAGCAACAAGACCAGAGGCATCACGCAGCTGGGCCCCTACAGCCTGGACAAGGACAGCCTCTACGTCAACGGTGAGCCGTGCTCCTCTCTGCCTCCTCTGCTGCGGCCCGGGGCACCCTTCCTTCCCCAGAGCTGCCCCATCCTTGTCCGCGTCCCCAGCTCCTGACCCTCTCTCTGCCTCTCCTCTCCCTCAGGTTACAACGAACAGCCGCTCCTGCCCTGTGAGTACCTGTCAGGACCGGGATGTGTGCAGGAGGCAGCAACTGTCTCGTGGGGAGGGCCTCGTCCTGGGCAGAGGGGGCTGGGGGCCAGGGATCAAATCCCCAGGCACAAGCAGGGAGCCTGCCGTTTCTCCCCTCTGAGACCTGGGCTGGCTGGAGAGCTCTGTGTTTCACCATGCGGAGCACTGACACCCTTCCTCTGGCTCCTCTTCACTCCACACCTCTGCTTCTTGCAGCTACCACCCATCCACCAACCACAGCTGCAGCCCTCGAGCCTTTCACCATCAACTTCACCGCCACCAACCTCCGCTACACTTCTGATCTGGCGGACCCTGGCTCAGCAAAATACAGGAACACCAGAATGGTCATGAACACCTTGGTAAGCAGCTACCGCGCAGCCATGGCCGTGTGCCTCGGTGGCCTGAGAGACGTCTGGGGAGTGGAGGGAGATGGGCAGGGTCGAACTCTGAAACCTCTCTCCTTGGCAGCTCGACCGCCTTCTCAAGGACAGCAGCATTGGCCCCTCTTTCCATGGATGTCAAACAACAGCCTTCAGGTATGGCTGGCGCTCACGTGCTCCTTTGCGGGTCCCCGGGTCTGATTCGCGGCCCACCACACAGCTGCTGCGTTGCCAGCCAGACTAAGCAACAAAGACTGGATGTTCATGATTTGAAGGCATTCTTTCATTTAATAATCTTGTTTTAGTGTTTAATCCAGTTCCATGGTAGTGTGCAAGCAAACTCAAACTAATGCCCAGAGGCATCATTCAGGTGTGTAAGTGCATGTGTGATTTTTCAGGTCTGTGAAGAATGGAGAGGGCACTGCTATGGATGCAGACTGCACCTACAGAGCCACTGCTACCATTGCCCAGTTTGATAGAGTCAGGGTTTATCGTGAGCTCAGCAAGATGACAGCCAGCTGCACCAAGCTGGGGCCCTACAGCCTGGATGCACAGAGTTTCTATGTTAGTGGTAAGTGATGGAGCTGATGTCAGAAGAGAATCCTCTCCTGCCTGCTGGTTTGATATTGAGTTACTGCATAACTACAGAAACAAACCTGGAGATAGAACAAACTACTAACCAAAGGAGAGAAGCCACTGTTACTCAGCCTTTGCACTTTGCTATTCCTTTGAACTTAAGTTCTTAAATCCTAATTTCCAATGATCTTAAGTCCTTATTAACTCAGCCAAATGCCATCTATCATAATGCACCATAGGTTATTCTCCAGAAAAGACAAGGATTGACATCTCAAGGTGCATTATGGAATGTGTTCCCCTGCAGAGGAACAGAGCCAGAACTGGACACTACTTGACAAAAGTCATACTTAAATTGTCAATGTAGAAGCTAAGCTGGATTTAGGGAATGGGTAAATTACCCTCTCAACATCCTTAGGGGAGGAAGAATCCTGCTCACTGCTCTCCAAGAAAAGTAGCAGCTTGCCAAAAACTTACAGCAGTTTGAATGTGCATTTATGCCTAGACAGTCATCAAATCAGTCTTCCGTAGTAAATGTTTGCACAGGATCTCTCAGACAAAAGTATGCCAAGTTCTGTATTCCACTGTGTGCCAGACCTTTCAAATTGTAATCTGTTTAGTGAAATGCTGTCCTTTTCCTTCTCTGCACAGGTTATCATGAAATGCAGCCTGAACTTGGTAAGTACCTTTAAATAGCAATTTAAAGGGCATGATTATTTTTATAGTTAGACATAACCAAAAAAAAAAGATTGAACTAACCAACCAAGAGTAAGCTACTAAACTTATAAAACAGAATCTGGGAGCCTAGAGAACTGCAGCTGGAAGGACCCTGATGCCAACTAAAATACGAGAATATTCTTCTAGGGATGATGTGTCAAAATACAATTTACAAAAAATAATTTGTCTTGCTCATTACAGCTGTGGATCAAAGTACACAGCGACTGTCACCAGTGGTGAGGAACTTCACAATGAATTTCACTTTAACCAACCTCCAGTTCACTGCAGATCTGGCCATGCCAAATTCTAAAAAATTCGAGTCAACAGAAAAAGTGATGTACCATTATGTAAGTCTGTCAAAATGATGCCCTGCTTGGACACAGCTCTTTAATATCTCTAATCTGTTATCTTTGCCATGGCATTTTACTCAAATGCTATTCTTAAATTTCTAGGTTGACCCTTTACTCCAGAAAAGCAGCATTGGCCCTGCTTATATTGGTTGCAAAGTAATAGCATTCAGGTAAGAGCCATATTTGGGAAAAATCTTCATTATCTGCTGCTTAAAAAGTTGCTTCTCCATTTCTCAGAATTCAACATGTACCCAAGTTGTTTTCTTATGTAGTGGCAATGTCCCAGAATGGTCTTTTTGCATATGTCTTTGATCTTATACTAGAAGGTGGACTTCTCAATAATGGCTAAAGTATCCAAAAACAATGTCTTGTTTCCTAGGTCAAAGAAGGACAGGCATGAGACAGGAGTAGAAGCCATTTGCAGGTATAGAGATGAGCCTTCAAGTCCCAAGTTCAACAGAATGATAGTTTACCATGAGCTGAGCAATATGACAAATGGCATCACTAAGCTGGGACACTACAGCCTCAACAGCCAGAGCCTCTACATTGCGGGTAATGAGACCACCTCAAGAAACTGTTCCTTATGTTGACACAGATTATTTTGAAATGAGAATGAAGAGGATGAAATATGCCTCAAAAAAGAAGCTAAAAGTAGAGGTCAAAAATCTGTCAAAGTCACTAATTAAAACAGTAATTAATTTAATAATCACAATCCTGAATATTTTTAAATTAATAAACATCTGTTTAGTCCTGCTCAGATATTCTTGGAATATTTTCCTAATAATTGCCCATTTGTTTTTCAGGTTACAATGAACAACAAAATCTGTCAAGTAAGTATTTTAAAAACAGATATACATTAAAGCTACTCAAGGGCATAAGTGGATTTTGATTCCCCTGATTTGTCTGTGCTTGTAAGACAGCAAAATATCTGAAGTATGTTATCATGTTCATATGGTTTTCTACTCTAAATGTACATAAAAATAATAACAGTACTATGTCTTGTTGAGATCCTTATTCCTCTTACATCCATGCAATTTTTGTTCTCTCTTACAGTGGTGAAGCCCACCACCACACAAAGCCCAGGACTAATAACAGAGCAATTCACACTGAACTTCACAGTAACCAACCTCAGGTTCACGACAGATCTAGGGACACCAAATTCTGCAAAATTCAAGTCTACTGAGAAAATAATGCAGCATTACGTAAGCCGAAGTCACATTGTTTCTCAGGGAAGTCACCCCCAGTACTTTGGGGTTCCCATACTTATTTTTGGTTTATTTTTTTTTCCCCCCTCCAGATTGACCCCCTGCTTCAGAAGAGCAACATTGGCCCCTATTTCACTGGATGCAAAGTAACAGGATTCAGGTGAGCAACATTAGCTGAAAGATTTCACTTTGAACTTCAGCTCATGGATTTCCTTCTGCTTGGCTGACACTTCAGTATCAATTCTTTTCCTTTTTCAAGAAATCAGTATCACTATAATACAGCTTCTATACATGCTATAGGCCTTAGATTAAAGGCTTTCCTTTGGAACACCATATCATAGTAATTTCTGAAGTTCCTCTTGAGAACTGTGGGCAGTTTTAAGAGCTTTGGGTTTTTTAATCACATCAGAAAAAACTCAGCAGATTTTTGGAATAACTAACAGAAGTTTCATGATATTCAATTCCTCAGGTCAGTGAGGAATAGGGATAACACTGGAGTAGACTACATCTGTAGATACAGAGATGGCTCCCAAATGCCCAACTTTGACTGGGCTAAGGTGTATCAAGAACTAAGGAGCATGACAAATGGCATCACCAAATTAGGAATCTATAACCTGGACAACAAGAGTCTCTATGTCAATGGTAAGTGCTAAATTTTCTATTTCCTCCAGGCACAAGAGCAGTTTGGAACCAACTCAGGTTTTAGGGATCAGGTCAATGTAAATGAAAAAAAAAGTGACCTTGGCTCCACTGGAGTTTACTGTGTAAGTTCTGTGCACAAGGTGAACTGGATGCTTCCAAAAACATTTTCATATAGACATTTTGGAATATTTTAATTTCTGTATTACAGCAAAGAGCGTCTCATATTTAGTCTTCACCTCATTCACCTGCTCAGGAACATTTCACCATTTTTCTATCTCTCCAGTATTTAATTTAATCAGTGGCACACATGTTTACTCATTGTGGTCTTCACAATACATTTTATAATGTATTGTGAATATAATATAATAAAAGCACTTTGTTCTGCTTAAGCAGTAGTTTGTTTGTTTAACAGATTCACACCCTCGGGACTGGTTCTAATGATTCATTCCCAAGTCATCCATTTAATCATCACCTCTTCTCTTTCATTCTCCTAAGTATGTAATTTTCATACATAACATTTCTATTGCATTTCCTTTACAGGTTACAATGAACCACTTGAGAAATCATGTAAGTGTTTTGCCAGACTCATTCCCAGGAAAGTTATCAAAGGAGTGGTGCACTCAGAAAAGATGAGGGGAAGAGATTCTTCAGAGTAGCCTAGGAGTGTGCTGGGTTGGGAGTGTCTTTGAAATTGAAGTTAGCTTTTTGTACAGCAAAATCATAATCCTTCTTCCCTTTGATTATAGCCCTGAGCATAACAACTGCACCAAGCCCAGCATCCAGCCATTTCACACTTAATTTCACCTTGACCAACCTCCGCTACACTGCAGATCTGGATACACCAAGCTCCCGCAAATTCATTTCCACAATGAAAGTTCTCAACCATTATGTAAGTCTGGGTCTGGTTTTGCCCTTCTTGAGTTAAGGTGATCTTCATCTGCGTGCATGAAACATGCTTCCAAGTTCTCAGTTGTACTTCTGTTTTTTTCCCCTTCTTTTTGACAGCTTGACCCTCTTTTCAGAAAAAGCAGCATAAGCTCTGTCTACACAGGATGTAATGAGATGAGATTTAGGTAAGATTCCTAAAAGTGTAATTACCTATTAATTTACTTGCTCTTATACACCTTAAATTTGCATAATTTATCATAGTTTGTTCTGATGCCAGAAAACAGCAGCCAGTGGCACCTCCCTGTCCATTCATTATTCCATTTCTTGCTGGCAAAATCTTTCTGGTATCTAACTGTTATTGCCACACTTCTCGAGAACCTGCTGAAAGGCATAGGAGCCTGATAGCACTGACTTGTTTCAGTGCCTGTTGTTCATCATACAAATGACACAGAGTGTTCTGTAAGCATCAGCAATGTCCTAAAGAATGTGTCTGACATTTTTACTTAGGTCTGGAAGAAGCAGGGATGACACAGGTGTAGACGCTGTCTGCAGCTACAAAAACAATATCAGCCTTGCCAGGTTTGACAGTGAAACAGTTTATCATGAGCTGAGCACCATGACAAATAATGTCACCAAACTAGGGCACTACAGCCTGGAGAAGAACAGCCTCTATGTCAACGGTAAGCATTGAGGGTACTGAGATACAATTTTGGGATCACTTTGGAGATCACTTCTCATTCCTCCACTCCATTGGGGCTTAAGCACTAGTGAAACCAAAGCACTCCCCTTTGGTTTGCTGATATTCTATAGGCTTTGACTCTGTGACAAAACCAACCAGCACAATATTGCCATTCTAGCAGCATTTCTGTCCCTTAAATAATACAAATTCCTGGATAATTTAATTGCAATGCTACATCATCTAAATGGGGACATACATCATCTATTGCTTTTGTGGTATGGATGGCTCTGATGTAAAAATAAATTCACTCTATTGCTTTTTATTTAGGTTTCCCCCTCACAGACATAGATGTTGGCAGAAAGCCTGTCTTGATTGATGCTCCAGCCAAACTGGGCTACAAATTGAGTTTTAGAATTGTCAATGAAAATCTAACCAACCCAGACTCTCGATCTCCAGAATACAAAGCAGCAGTGGAAAACATTGGTAACAAGGTAAGGAGCTGCAGCTCAAATACCATCATGTCTGCACTTGTCAATTTTTGCAGCAATTGCCATAGATTTTTGTTTTAATTTAAAGAAAAAAAACCCACAACACACACACACACAACTAAAAACCTATTTCATTTTAGAAAATTTAAGATGATTGGCCTTTTAATCACTTTTTATTTTGTTATATATAGTCTTGACAAATTCTCTCCAGCCAAAGACATGCACTACAAAATGCAAGAGATTTAGGTCATATGTTCAATGCACATCCCCCCCTGTTGCAGACAGTCCTTTCCTGGACCACAGTGTTTTGGGGTCCAGTAGGTGTTCTTGCCAAGGTGCAAGGACAGCACTCCAAAAGTTGCCCTTAGAATCAGTTAGTCTATCCTGGTGCTAGTGCTCCCAAGTCAACTATCCTTTTCCTCAGGCTGGTCAGGAGTGACCTCCACTTGCTTCTTGAGCCCACCTTTTATTGGTCCCCCAGTTCTGCTCATGTGCAGTTGGGGCCAGCCCTGATTGGGCACAGGTGGGCTTAACAGGAGCTCATGCCTTCCTCCTCCTAACTGGCAACACCTGGTTGTGTTCACCTGGTTGCCTCTACACCCCCCCCAAACGTTTCAGTCCCATCTCTCAAAGTGTGTACAGATCTCTGCCAACTCAGCACATACAGAATTCACTGCTGAGAATCCAACACATTCTCTTCAGCACCAGTCCACCAACATATCAACCCCATAGAGCCCTAATTAGATTTTGCTTTTTTGACAAACCCGTTGTATCCTGCACTTTCATTTCTAGTCAGTGCTGCCATTGAAACATGGCTCAAGGAGACAGCTGCCAGTCACAGATTGTGCTGGTTAACCCTGGCAGCTTGCTCAGGTAAGACAGAAAGCTGGAAGTCAGACTCCATCACCAGAAGGCACAAGCTGAAGTAAAAACCAACTCCCATTAAATCCAGCTAGCAAAAAAAAAAAAAGTCTGGTGTTTCTCCAAAGTTAGAGACTGCCCTGAAGCACCTACTGTGAGGCCCAGAACTCATTAACATGACATTTTTCTTTCAGATTAATCAACTGTACCGTCAGAGCCACCTGCGAGACCAGTTCCTGAACTGCAGTATCACAAGACTGAGGTCTGTCACACAATCTGATTTTGTTTCAGAGGCTGCCACACCCTGGCACCATTCTCCACAGCCAAGTGATGTGTCTTAGGATATCAAGCAGAATTCCTCCCCTCTGTTCTCATGTTGGAAATACTTGGTTTATGCCCTAAGTAGTAATTTCGAGGCTTCCCAGAATTTCTCAGTTTGAATTTTTCCTGACTTGCTATAAACTGACATTTTTCTCAGTCAGGATTTCTGTAAAGCACTCTTAGGTCTCTGAGTATCCCTCTAATGACTGGTTGCCAGCCTATTAGCAAGGACTGATGTAATGTCCTACTCTAAACGGACAAGGGACCCTCCTACAGGGTAAGAGCTTTAGATGTGTCGATCTTTTGTTGTATGCATGCAATATAACCTAAGTTTGCAGACAGAAAAATTAGTGGCATCTTATTTTCTGTCCCTGTCCAAACAAAAAGCCCCAAACAGCCTGTTCTTCACACAAGTACCACATAACCTCAAAACAATTAACACTCAGAATAGCAGGAACCCATCAGGAAACTTTCCCAGCTGAAGAAATTTTAGGATCACCAACCTCTATCTCAGAACCTCTGTATTTCTATCCACAGGACTGGATCCATAGTGGTTGACTGCAACTGCTTCTTCCATCCAGAGACCAGCATCAACAGGACTGTGGTTGAGAGGGCTTTTCAGGACAACACTTCAAATGCCACTGGCCTGTGGCTGGGAAACAGTTTCCAGCTGCAGGAATTCTCTGTCAACAGTATGTACCCCTCAAATCAGTTTTCACCCAGACCAACCCACTCTAGCACAGCATACTCAGAACTCCCCAACTTCTGGTTCATCAGAGGGGATGTGTGTGGGATTAAATCTGAGACCAAATTGAATGACTGAACCCAGGTCAGAGTTGGGCCAGTCCTTTCCTACATTCCAGCTGGCTCAGCATAGCCCTTTAGTCCTCAATAGCTGAAGGTGTTACTCAAATATCAAGTGGCAACTACTCAATTAAAATTAACTACTAAATCAACTACTAAATGAAGTGGCAACTACTCACCATAACTTCAAGCATATACAGATAAACAGAATTTTAGGGTTTTTTTTCAAATTTACAACTTCCTGAAGGAATGAGTGGCCTAGTACACTGCTGAAGAACTGATTCAAAGGTAAACTGAGAATTTGCTGTCAGATCCCAGTGCAGCTCCAGTTCTGTTACCTATTAAGACTTCAGGTTTTCCTAGCTAAAGGTCTGCAGGTCTATGCTGCTTGGTAGAACCACCTCTCTTTCTCTCTGCTACAATTATAATGACTTTTCTTCTCTATTTCCAGGCTTGGAACTTTCAGTTGAAGCAGCAACTTCCAATACACCCCTCAAGTCTGAGAAAGAAAACTTTAGAGTAAATTTCATTATCTCCAACCTTCCCTACTCCCCAGAACTGCAGGACTCTGAGTCACAGATGTATCAAGTGAACAAAGAGAAAATTGGGAAAGAGGTAAAACTAACAGCAATAGCTTAATTTCCTTGTGCTAAGTTAAGCATAAATGTACCAGTTTCCCTCATTTGTTTTGTTTCTTCCCATCAGCTGGAAGTATTCAGGACTAGCAGCCTGAAGGACAACTTTGCTGGCTGTACTGTCCAGAGCTTTGGGTATGTTCTGCTTCCTAAGTGGTTTTCCTTGAGTCCCAAAAGAGCAGTTCTGGGCAAATACATTCAGAGGCACAGCATGGTCTTCATGCCCCATTGCAACCTTTGTGCTCTAGATGACACACAGGATTCACCTTCAGTTGCTCTCAGTCAGTTTTTTGTCTTAACCACAAAAGGTTTCTGTCCGAATGAGAGGTGGCTTTGTTTCCACCCTAGCACAGCTATTTTAATGCATAAACAATTCTAGAGTACAATAAATACCTTCCTTCTATCATTTACTTAATTCAAATAAGGTAAAGCTCCACTCAAACACATTAGCAAGACAAACATCAGAACTGACAAGCCTGAGAACAAAATTACTTCTGTGTCTTCTCCGACACCTCTTTAGAGGAACAAAAGCAGACAAGCTGTGTCACCTCTTAGAAATGCCTCACCTGGGATCCAGACACTGGGTGGATCTCACAGGGCTGCAGAAGTTCCTTCTCTGATCAAACAAATTGAATGAACTGATCTCATGCTAATAAAACATTGCTGGGACACCTGCAAACCTCAGCCTGATGCTGAACCTCTCTCCCTGCCTCTGCCCAGCTCTACTTTTCCTCTTCTCCCATAACAATGACTCTGGATCTCGTCCTCCAGGCCTGTCCATGGGAAAACTTACACAAGTGTTGCCTCCATCTGTGAATTCACACTGCTCCCCTTCTCGGGGACTTTAAAAAAGCAAGAGGTGTACAAGGAGCTGAAACTCCTGACACATGGGTTCACCAAGCTGGGCCTCAGCTATGAGCTGGAAGAGCAGAGCCTGGTCGTTGAAGGTGAGAGTTCCTGCAGTGACTTTGTGGGAATCCTTAATAGCTTTGCTTCAATCACCTCCAGTGTTGCTTCTCACCTGTCCCACCCTTTTTTTTCCAGGTTATTCTCCACCCAAGAAAGATGGACAGGAGTCCGAAAGATCTGGTAAGTGCTTTTTTGGGAGGGATTGACCCTAAGGACACTTGAACTAGAGTACACTACCATCACATACTTCAAAAAGGAGACTAAGCCTGTGCAAGAGTCCAGAAATTCATGACTCTTGGTAGGTTGTCAGCAAACAGCAGGTACCATCAGAGCCAGCCAGCCTGAGGGAAATGGAAGCAAAGGATTGGCAAAAGCAATGCAGTTTGGGAAACCGTTTTGGAGCTCTGGTAGCAATAAATTTTGGTAACTGCAGTATTTACAATAAAAATCCACACATAGTGATGTAAGGCATAGGCACAACCCCAAAACTAACAGTAAACTGAAGGAAAAAAAAAAAAAAAAAGCAATACTCTGGACTGTTTCCTTCCCATGCACTGCAGTCATGCTGGCAAAAAGTAATTACAGCTTTTCCTGACATCCTTAACCCTGTCCCCTTCCTCAAAGGAGTCTAGCCAGCAGCTAAGAGAACTCTTATCTCCCTGAACACCCCTGACACCATCAGAGAGCTCTGACACTTACTGAGGTGGCATTTAAAGTTGTAGAGCCTCAGTTTCTCACTCTGTTTTAGGGAAATTTCTGTACATCCCACTTACCTTCACATTGCTGGGCCCTGCAGCCAGGGAGGCAAGATGCTGCCATCCAATAGTTTTGCCTCACCCATGTGCTGTAAAGTGCTTCTGAACTTTGTCAGGGCCAGATCTCCCTCTGTCCCAGGTACAAGAGTTCAAAAAACTTACCTGCTTTTATTTTGCCTTTGCAGAGCTTCAGTTCTGGGCAATTATCCTCATCTGTGTTTTCACCCTGGTTGGCTTTATTCTCCTCCTCTTGTTATGCTTCCTGGTAAGTGGGCCCTTTGCTGTCCTACCTCTAACTCAACCTGGGGAAGCTTCAAGAAGGACATTGAGACATCCAGTGGGAGCTGTATCTGACACCCATGGTAACAGCAATGGGAATGCCAAGTCCTCCCTCAGTTCCTACCAACTCCATCAAGAACTTGTGGACAGGAGGATGGGGAAGGGTATTTATAGTTAGCTGAGTAGATTTATAGGAAGGGAAGCAGTGTATCATTAATGAGCTAAAGTCATTTGCAGAGAGAATATATCTGAACCCAAAGATAGGGCAAACACCAAGATGACAGTAGGTTGGATAAGGGGACCTCCTCCAGCATTTCTTTAATCTCTTCCCTGTTTCAAATATCTGCAGGGTTATCAGGTCAGAGATAAGGGAGTGCAGAAGATGACATTTTTAATCACCTGCAGGAATCACATCCAGAATTTTGTATTCAGTTCTCTGGACACACAGACTGTAGTAGCCTTGCAGAGCTGTCCTCCACCTATGTACCCTTGGGAAGAGCAGAGCAGATACTCCCCTCATCTCTGGGGCTGATTTGAAGGGGAACAGCATTTAATAGCACCAAGAGCTAGCTGGTGCAAAGCAAACACTGCTACATATACAGAGAACATGGATGACTGTCCTTAGAGGTTCAGGAGTAAAAAATACAGTCAGGAAGATTTAAAAGAAGAGAAACCTAAGATTCAGCATGGGAGGTTTGAATTGTGTCTGCCCAGGCAGCTTTAGGCCAGCATCTTACCAAGTCCCTCCCTGCCCACCTGGCAGCATGGTTTGGGGGCATTCAATGGAAGGCAACAAGCAGGCTCTTTTTCTTGCCAATAATCTTTGTTCTTTTCCCACCAGATTGTCTTTTGCCTCAGAAGAAAGTCTCATCTCTATCAGGTTCAACAAGGCATGTACGGGGTGTACTTCCCACATCTGAGCACACGCAAAGTGCATTGACACAGCACATCATCTGCCTTTGCAGACCTGGTCATCTACTCATGAAGGAAAAATGTTTACAAGTAGTAGAAAAATCTTTAATAAATTATGTTTAGCATATTCTCTTGTCGTAAGCCAAATCTTTGCGCTACCTCCAAAACTATTTTCTCCCTATGGGAAACTGTCAATAATGCAGATGTTGAAGAAAATAATTTTTTTAAGCGTTGCAGCATTTTATACAGTTGTTAGACAACCAACTAAAAATAAAGACTACCAGGAACTGCAGTTTACAGGGCCTGTCAGTGTTAATGTCAGTTTTCTGAAAAATACTTGGAGATTTTGGGGGAATGACTAATGTAATCTTTAGAAATTTGCCTAGATTTTAGCTTTTCTCCTAATTTATGTTTTAGAATATAAAAGCCTTAACTTAGATTAAAATTCTTCATCTCTTTAAAATGATGTCAAGAGATTCTCTGAAGATGACTCCTATGTCAATACAGTCACCCCATGTCTTTTGAGATTCATACTGACTTCAGTGGAATAAACACTTCTGTTATTGCCATGAAATTCTATTTCCTTATATTTCCTCTGCAGTGACATGTTACATCCCAAATCAGAGACTATTTTTACCCTACTGCAACTCCTGAGCTTTTGCTCCTTGGTTGTCCGGGGAATCCCACAGTGCATGGGTTGATCTTACAGGGATCAGGACCTCTCCCCACCCCTCCAGACCACCCAGTCCCAAGAGGGCCTGTTGCAAGCCTTGGTTTTCAGCAGAGCACAGGAGATGGTGCTAATTATTTGATATTATCATTAAATGAACTCTCTGCTGAAAGTGAGAGCATAAGAATTGATGAAACCACAGTCACTAATCCTTCCACTGCAGGCAACATTTCCACACAAAGTAGCTCTTCCCAAGTCAAGCTTCTCATTGGCAGTTGCTCAGCAAGAGGAATCCCCAGCAGATCCAGTTTCTCATTCACCAGTGACTGCGAGAGACAAAGCAAGATGCTGGGTTAGTGTTGCAGCAGAGCTAGCCCAGGGGGTCCATGGACATCTGTCAGCTGCTAAGCTCTGTGGAGACTTGAGCCCACCAGAGGAAACAAAGGCTGAAAGGGACATGTGCAAGAGAAGAAAAAGGTTTTCCATGTAGGTTCATCAGGAACTCTTTTATCTGAAGCCCATGAAGGCAATTCCAGAGGCTGAACACAGAATCCTACAAAAAAAATCCAGATGTCATTTTCTGACATTCCAGAGTCCAGAGACCTGTTGGCCTTCAGGTGCCCCATTTCCCTGGGAAGGTGAGAAGAGCTTTCTATGGAGCACAAGGCTTTGCATCAGCTTCTGGATTGCTCCTGATGAAACCCAAGGATGGTCTGTCTAGGAACAAACACCACTTGTCTGTGCAAGCCAAGGGAGAGAAATCTCCCAACACAGCACAGATCTGTACTTCCTGGGTGGAGAACATGTGCAGCCCAAGCCTCAAAAGCAAGTTTAGGATATTGTAGCTTGGGACTGCAGAGTAACAATTGTCATGAAAAAGATTCAGTTCTTCTCTACTGAACTGGCCACGTGTTTTGGGGCCCACCTAGCAGGATACATGTGATGCTGTGCAGGACAAGCAAGTGACTTTGTTCTCCTTGTTCCAGGGGGGCACGAATTAGATAGAAAAGACTTCTGCTCTTTCAGGAGCCCAGGCCAAACCCACCTGGAATCCCTAACCCATCTGACCATTGATGAATCCTTTCTGGAGCTGCTCACCCAAGCACGATGGCTTTCTGCTGTGCCTCCTGGTCCTGCTCAGACTCTGGCGGGGTGGACAGGGGAGTCTGCGCGGCCGCTCCTGAGGGCTCTTATCCTGAGTCTGTGTTGGCATCTCCTCAGCCCTTGGAGAAAGGAAGTATCATCATAGAACATTGGCATCTGGGCACAAAGCCTTTCCCCCGTGGCGATGGTAGTGCTGTTGGGCTTAAGGAAAGAGACTTGGGAGCCATAACATTGCTCTTTCTCAGGTTTCCAAGCAATGGGTGGGATGTCTTGGTTGGAGCTTTCCTAGAAGGCAGGGAGGACTCAGGGCTCTTTCCCTTCTGCCAGTGTAAACTGCACCTGAAGATAGCCCCTGCTAACAGCAGCTGAATGGATTCTTGTTGCCTCAGAGGCATCTGTTGTGTCTCCTGTGCTTTTTCAAGTTTGTCTGTCCTAAGCTGGAGGGTAAGAGCAGCAGAGACAAAGATCCTCTTTCCCCTCGACATGTAGGAAAAGGAACTGCTTACAGAAGACTGATAAAGGGAAACAAATCATTCTCCGTTCTCAGCAGTGAGATTTGTTACTGCAGGATCAGGAAAGAGAAAGGAAAACTAGCACCTGTCATGGAGGGCCTGAGGTGTACTCTTCAGAGAGCTACCTTGAAGGTGCAGACATCCTGCTGACCAGATCCAAGGAAAGGGGTGAGGGAAGGAAAAGCCACAATGAAAAGGGTCTTAGTGTGTTATGTATGAGGGGAAAGAGAACCATGTCTGGACTTACTTCTGCTTTTCTGCCTGTATTTCTGCCAGCTGCAGGGCCATCTTTTCCTCCTTTCTCTGTGCTCTCTTCAGCTTCCGTTCCAGAGCTCTAATTCTCTTTTCCAGCTGTTTGTTGCCAGAAGCCTCAGTACTGTTGTTCTCTCTTCCACCTTGAGTGGCTGTCTGCGTCTAAAGCAGAAGATGCAACTTCACTAAAGAGAAAGGCAATACCCACCCCTCTCAAAGGCCCTCCTATTTCTGCCATTTTTATAGGAAAGCTGGTATTAAACAGCCTGTGGGAACCACCTCAGGAATGGCCAAGTTCAGGACTTACCAGAACCTTCTGCACTCCCAACAAAACAAGGACAAACCAGAGCCAACCTGAGTGATGGACTCCCACACATGTATCTTGTACCTAGAGGTGTTTAGCAGGCCCAGATTGCCTTGGGAATGGCTCTGCTGTAGGTCCTTGGTCAGTGGTCACCTCACTTCTTTTTCCCCTTTATATCACCCTCTCAAGTGAAGGTGTCACTCACTGTTCCTTCCTGGGTGGTCTTGTTCTGCACCTTTCCCAGCTGCTGGCAGAGCAAATGTTTTTCCCTCCCGACCTGGAACAGTTGTTTCCGCAGCACTTTTAACTTCTTGATGGCATCTTCTCTCTCCTGATCTTTCTTTAGATGTAGAGCATAAAACTCCTCTGCCTGCATCTGGGCCAAGTGTAATTTTTTTTCTGCAATTCCTAAAGCCAAGGTCTTTTCCCACAGAATTTCCTTCAGTTGTTTCACTTCCTTTTCCAGAGCACTCACTTGTCTTTCAGCTTTGCCCAGCTGTCGGGCCAAGCTCTGGATGGTCTTCTGCCCCTGAAACATGGGCTCAATTTCACCAAGCCACTGCTGAAATGCTCTCTGAAATGCATGCTCCACAGCATCTTTTGATGGCCGATTACTTCCAGGGCACAGGTAGGAAAAGGATGAATCTGCCCCTTCCCTCAGTGTTGGGGCAGGGATGGTGCCTGCCTGTTCCAAGTTAAAAAACACAAATTGGCAGAACTTAGGAAATGAGCTCAAAACAGGAGATAGTGGCAGCATCTCGTGGAACCAGAAGAGGACTGTCACCACCTTGATATCAGATTCTAGAAGAGTTTTCAGCAACTGCATTCCAGATTATTCCTGGAAAAGTCTCATTTTGAAGTAGCATGCAACAGAATCCTAGAAGGAAGACTCAAAAGTGAAAATCCTGCATTTTACATACCTCTCTTCCAGAGCTTGCTCTGGTGCCTTCTAGATGCAGCACATCCCAGCCTTCCATGTGGAGATCCTGGCTGCTCCTGGAGTACACAGATGTCTTTGGTGCCTCCTTGATCTGCATGAACTCTGTGATCCTCTTCATTGTCAGTCAGGAACAGGCACTACACCTCCTGGTCTGGCTTTTCCCTGGGAGCAGGGAGAGGCAGGAATCAGTGGATATGGACTGAGGAGCTGAGTCCAAGGAGTGTCAGGGCCTGGGGAGCTGCAAAGAGGCTGAGCCACCAGCACAGTACCAGTACAGCACCAGCACAGCACCAGCAGGTTCTGTGTGTGCAGGGCTGTGAATGTGTGTGCTGATGTCATAGAATCACAGAACCATGGAGTGCTTTGGGTTGGAAGGAACCTTAAAGATCATCTGGTTCCAATCCCCTACATGGGCAGGGACATAGAATCACAGGATTTTCATGGTTGGAAAAGACCTTTAAGATCACCTCCTCCAACTGTGAACATCCACTTCCAATAAAATAAATAAAATACATATATCAATATCTGTATCACCATGCCCTACATGTTTCTTAAATACCTCCAGGGATGATGACTCCCTCACCTCCCTGGGCAGTCTGCCTGTCTCAGTAAAGAAATCCTTCCTTAGGTCTGCTCTGAACCTCTGGAGCAGTGACAGTAACAAAGTCACAGCAAAATCTCTGCAGTGATTTCTGCTTGACAAGCTCATTGTGTTAACACCTATTTTTGCTCTTTGTTATTTTTCATCCTTTTGGGTTGTTAGGACAATGGGCTTATTGTTATTTGGTTGGAAGGTGGCTTATTTTGTTGCTCATGTTCATTCTCATTCTAACCTTCCTGGCCCTGTGGCAGAGGGAAATGATTGATCACCTTCAAGCAGCAATGGTTTAGGGTTTGTTTTGGGTTTTTTCAGCACCACTTTCTTTCTGACAGGAAGACCATTGAGGAGCTGGAGAACTGGGGAAGGGTCTGGAGCACAAATCTGACCAGGAGTGGCTGAGGGACCTGGAGGTGTTCAGCCTGGAGTAAAGGAGGCTGAAGGGAGACCTGGCTCTCTGCAGCTCTCTGAAAGGATGTTGGAAATGGAGGGTTGGACTCTGTTCCTAAATAGAAAGGATTAGGACAAGAGGAAACGGCCTCCAATTGCTCCAGGGGAGCAACACATGGTCAATAGTACTGGAATCTCTTGGATGATGTTGGCTCTCAAAAGGGAGCTGTCATCCCAGGAAATTCATAGAAGATTTCTAGAAGAACTGCATTGGTGGATGGAGAGAAAAAAGGACTTAGAAGGCTTGCAAAGGTATATAATAATTTCATAATCAAAATGTCTATTTAAATCCATTTTAAAGTTGTTCTGTATTTCAGGGTAACTGAGATGGCAGAGACCTGCTCAAAGTGCTCTGAACACATTGATGTGTTTATGTTGCTTATTATACTTTGTGAGAATATATAAAAATAAATCAGGGATCTGGGTATAAGCTGCTGAATAAGAGATTTTTCAGTGTAACCAAAACACATGGTATATAAAGTGAGTGCTTCCAGTGTAAGCCAGCATGGTGAGCACCCAGTTGCTGGTGAAACCAAGCTGCCAGAACAACCTGCATGTTGTCATTTGTAAAGGTGTTGTAAGTAAAACTAAGGTGGATGAGTCACTCCAAGTGACTTGAACTTAGACAAAAGGATCCAACAATTCCCTGTACTATAGCAGAGGTGAGGTTGGTGGTGGGAAGATGTCAGCACCATGTGCCCCATCGCACATCAGCACTCACCTCACCATCACCAACCCAGGCACCCACACAGCTCTAAGCTCATCAGTGCTCATTTATGTTTCAAGTTTGATTATCCAACTCGGGATGAGTGTGCAGGGACTTCACTTTTCCACACGAGGGTGCTGCCCGCATTGGCAAAGACCTCGCTCCAGGTTTTCCAGTGGAGCTGGAACTGCCCGGGAGGCATGGGGGGAACTTTATTTGGACTTGTTGAACAGGATTTCATGGGATTACATTTTCATAGGCTATAACTAGAGGACTTGTTTGACATCTGAACATCATCCTGCTCACAGTGGGCAGCTGGTGAAGAAATTATTAAATTAAAAAGAAAAAAACCTGTTTCCTTGTTTTGTGATATAAACACATACAACATAAGTAGTTCAGCAGCCTATGTTCTAAAATTCTGTTATTATTAAGTACCTCAGATTCCAATTATTTCTTGAAACAGCTTGGAGAAGCCTGATATTTACAGAGTGTGTGTTCATCTTTGTGTTTTAGACCCCTTTGGATGTCTCAAGGTACATATCCCCAAAAGCCTGCTATCTTTTTTGGCTTCAAGGGAGCACTACAGTGGGACTGAGGGGCAGTGTTCAGCACTCATGGTCATGGTTCAGAATTCACCATGACTGATACACCTGACAAGGCATGCATGGCTCATATCCCTGCACACCAGGTCAGGGCTCCCCACCAAGGCTTTGTGTTCTGAGCTGCTTTGCTCTGTGGATCCTTGCAGGTTTGTGCTGTGCCTTGATGATATTGCAGTTCTGGGTGCTGGTGACTCTGGTGATTACACAGAGACAGCATCTCCTTTGTGGCACCTCTACAACCAAGAGTCACAGCTAACCCAAGAAAAAAAAAAAAAAAAGACAGAAAAAGAAAATAACACCCTGAACACAGACCCTGACTTTGGATCCAGTGGTCATAGATGCTTTTGTTTCTCTCTCTGTACACACTGAAATTAGCAAATTTTTGCTCATGGAAGACCCAATCCAAATCCCTTGGAACTCAGCAGGAGTTTTTCACTGACATCAGTGTGCTTTGAATCACAGCCAGAACAGCTGGTTTTATAAATACAGACCCTGCCGATCAAGCACTGGTTTACACTGGTTTCAGTGATGCCACAGGATGAGCTACAGGATCACTGCCTGCATGTAAGAGCACCAGGGTTCCTCCAAGGGGCTATCACATACCAGAGATTCCTGATATGATTTTAACTCCAGGGCCCTACTGCCTTGTGCACATATATTCACTGATACATTTGCACAGATATTGATCCATTCACAACAACCTAGTTGCTGGAGCAGAAACTGTTTTCAAGCCATCAGTCAACTATGAGCTTGACTATGTATTGTTTAATTAAAACAGAGCATGTGGACTAAAATGTGAAAGTAGGAAAACAATAACACATCACTGTATTTGCTTTAAAATTGTTAAGGTTTCTGTCTGCCCAAGCATCACAACCACGCTGACTACAGTCTGGAAATAAAGAGCTGATGAAGAGCATTTCAGTAAGATGAGAGAACAGTCTTAAGTGCTCCAAGAATGCATTATAGCACACTGGCAAACAATAATAGTACACATGATCTGAGCTCCCAAGGGCTGAAAATGAGAATGATGGGGTGGAATTTTTTCTGGCCTATGTAATACAGGAAGACAGAACAGATCATCTTAGGGATTTTTTTCTGGTGTTAAAATATACCCAGCTGCACTGCAGTGACTCCAAAGCTGTGGTCTGCAGTATTAGCTCTTTCTCCTTGTTTTGACTGAAATAACATGTAGTACTTTAACTACAGTTTTTCCCATACAAGGAGCAGCTGCGATTTGCTGAAAGACTTTTTTTTTCTTCACTTGCGAGGTGCTGAGTTAAACACATTTATTGTTGGCAAAAGATGAAATGTTTACCTGCAGAAATGGGTTTCAGCATCATCCACCCAAATATCTCTAGCCTGCTATGTGTCCTGCTTGGTGCACGGTGTTTGGATTTTAGAATACAATTGTCTGTATGCATGCCTACATTTGACTTTAATGAACTTCATGAGGTTCACCTTCTCCCAGCTCTCTGTCCTGTCTAGGTCGTGTTGGATAATGTCTTCATCAAGATACTGGACAAAACTGGACCCAGTACTGATCCCTGGGGAACACCACTGGCCACAGGCCTCCAACTTGACTCTGTGCCACTGATCATAACTCTCTGAACTCTGTTGTTGAGCCAGTTATCAACCCACCTCACAGTCCAATCATCTATCCCACATTTCTTGAGTTTTGCTATGAGGATGCTATGGGAGACAGTGCCAAAAACTTTACTAAAGCTTTACCCACTGCTTTCCTGTCATCTACCCGTTTGGTCATGCCGGTATTTAAAATGTATTTTTACAGAATTGATAGAGCAGATTCTCAGGCATGAAATTAGCAGATTTGTTGTAAAGAGCCTTAAGAGTACTGGAGGCAAAAGGTTACAGGCAAATGAATGGGGGAAGCATGCACCACAGGAAAAGAGGCAGAACCGGGCTCAGCGGGGCAGGGGCAGGATGGTTGAAGGCTTGATTCCACTTCCAATGGAATGCAGCAGGAACAAGAGTCTCACGATGAGGATTCCCAGTACAACTTCTATATCTTTTTATTTGCACCTATGAAAGGTGCTTATAAAATAACTGTTAGGTGAGTTCATTAGCATCTCATTTGCACTTTGTCAGCAATAAATGGCACTGTGCAAATGGCATCACTACCTTGTAATGGTTTATGACAGAATAGTGTGTGTGTGTGTGTGTGTGTGTGTGTGTGTATCTATATGTAACATTGTATCTAACACTGTTCTGCCAGGACTCCAGCTGTATTAGGGCTACCGTGTCATTTATGTCATCTCACACATGTCCTAGCCCAGGTGTCCCTTCCAGCCCTTCTTTTCCTGGAGACACTTGTACATGCTGAGGAAGGCAACCAGGCCATCTTTTCCTGTAATTTCCCAACACATCTGGGCCTTCCTGTGTGCTCCATCACTCCTGGAAAGGGTCAGATGAGGTGAAGAACTCTAGGGCCACCAGCCACTCCAGGGCCTTTCCTCCCAACCCCTTTTGGGTGTCCCTCCTTATGGCTCTGGGTGCCCATCACATCTGAGGGAGACCCTGACCCGAAGGGCTATGGAGGTCTCAGCTCAGGACGCTCCCACCCACGCCGAGACCTTCCCACAGCAGCCACACTGAGGCTGGAGGGGCCGGAGTGGAAGCAGTGGAATTTCGGAGGCAAATTGCACAACAGTGGGAGGGCAGCTCAGGGATGGGGAGGGGGGGTCTGAACATTTGCGGTTTTAGAAACTAAAGCAAACCTGTAGCCCAGTCGTTGGTGGTGCTCTGTGTAGGGTTCCATGGGAGGATGAGGGCCAGCAGGAATTTTCAGCGGTCACTCTTTGCATTTTGGATCCAGGTCCCTTTGCATGGAATTTTGGAGCTGAATTCCGCATCAGTGGCATAGCGGCTGAGGGGGAGGGATGGGGTGTCAAACTTTTGAGGGTTTAGCTCCTAAAGCAAACCCGTAGCCCGATTGTTGGTGGTGCTGTGGGTAGGGTTCCACGGGAGGGTGAGGGCCAGCAGGAGTTTTCGGCGGTCACTCTTCGCGTTTCCCGGAGAAGCCCGACCCGCCCGCCACCGCGGGTTCTGAGCCACAACGCGGGTCCGCTCCGCCCCTTGTCCGCCACCGCCTCTTCGCTCCGCCCGGGGCGCGCAGGGGGTGGGACGCGGTCCGGGTCTCCGCGGAGACCGTTTCGGCACCGCCCCGGCGGGAGGCTGGAGGTGAGCGGGCAGAGGGACGGCGGGAAGCCGTGGGACTGAGGGTGCCCCCGGGTGCGGGGGTGCTGGCGGCTGCCTGAAGGATACCAGGGAGCAGTCGGTGACCGATGCGGGAAAGGGTGGCGGGGCCGGGGGTTGCGGTATCTGAGCTGTGAGCGCTGCCGAGGCACACGGGCTCGGTTTGCAGAAACCAGGGTGGAAATGGGGGGGTTCCGGGGAGCCGCGCTTGGTGCCGGCCGTGCCCCGGGTGGGGGGAGAGCTGTGAGGAGAGGGCTCCCGCCTAACGAGGGGAGGCGGGACCGGGCCGGACCGGGCCGGGGACTCTTGGGGCTGCGGCAGTTTGGAGGAGAACAAAAATCCTTCGCTCAGCTCCCGCTCCGCTGGCACAGCGAGGTCAGATGGTATGAAATCAATACAGCAATCAAAGGGTTCTATTGAGCCGTCCCTGCGGCGGGGAAGGTCAGAGCAGGCGGTCGTAGCGGTACTTCTGGAGGAGCCATTCCGTCCTCCTGTAGCTCTTGGTTGAGGCTTCTGTACTTCACTCTTAACCCTTTGAGTGAAAAATGAGGGAATTGAGGGCGGATTTTTTTCTTTCTGTCCACGAAAACTGCTTTAGAGAAAAAGATCTCTCAGCTGGCCACGGAGCTGAAAGGCTGTGGTAGTGACTATGATTCTTTCTAAAAGATTCGGGTAAAGGACAAAATTATAGTAGGATAAGGACCAAAAAAAAAAAAAGTTGCCAAAAAAGTCCCAACTAAATGCTTGATGAATTCCACTGCTGAAGTCGTTTGGAGTCAGCTGGATGGTAGTTTTATAAAGCATTGGTAGTTGAGTAAGAGGTACCAGAGCATGAGGTGTTCCTGGAATAAATAAGGATGCTGAATGTGAAATCAGACATCCTGATTTTACATAGCCAGATTTGAAAACGCTTGGTCATTTATCTACATAGTTTATCAGCATCTCAACATAATGCCTTGTTTTGCAAGTGTAATGTGAAGTTTTATAAGTTTAGCAACAGTGAGATTGAATGTGTGTTTGGAAGGACAGATGTGATGTTTGTCTCCCAAAGGAGCCAAACTCCCCTTTGGCCAACAGGGACAACTGGTTGTAAGGTGCTGGGGACAGACTCATCTGCAAGCTCAGATTTATCAAGATAGCCAGGGGACTTACAGGGATTTAAAAATTCTTTTCTTATATTTCTGTTATTTAAAAAACGGAGGAGCAAACTTTTGTTAAGCTTAGGAGCAAGCCAAGAAGCTGGCAAAAAGTGCATCTGATGTGAAGCCAAAAGTGCTTTTTGCCTGGAATCAGTGCTGCTGAGTGAGGAATTCCTGTTACAGTTATTAGCTGTTAAAAACTTGTGAAATTAATATAAAATATTAATCTTCTCAATCTAATTGTCATCTCATGTTAGAGTTATATTAAGGAGCTAAAGCAGAGAGCAGCTCTATGAATCTGAAGTCTATTTTCTACCCAAAAGCTTTCTCAGCTTAATAGCTGCTTCCAGGCAGGCAGGAGAACAAATGCCTGCAATAAAAAATTATTATTACATTGTCCTTTTGTTATAGTCCACTCAAATACACGGGAATTTGGTTTATTTTTGTCACACAGGTAATTCAGAGAGACTCAGGTTCTGTGTTCAGATGTGGCAAAGATTAGATTCTTGCTGCCAACTCTACAGGCTCTGCTTGAGAACCTAGTGCTGTTTTTTAGCTCTAATCAAATTTAAAATCTCTCTTCTGAGTTGGTGCCCCTTTCCTATGTTCTTAGTGTCTGAAAAGACACTACTTTACCAAGAAAAAGAGCCAAATGGTGCTGGGAATGGCTGCTCTTATGTGCTTTTACCTCCCAAGTGTATCTGGAAACACAAGTCTGAACTCTGAAGGCCTGAGGTGTTGCATGCTGGTGCAGACAGCATCACAGACTTTAAAGTTTGGTTTTCTAGTATGTTGGGGGTTTTTGGGTTGGTTTTTTTTTTAAACAGAAGTATAGCTAAAGAAGGCTTCTTCTTAGAACTTCTCCACTTGAGAGAGTTCCTTTTCTTCTCTCCATGAGGTCACCAACTTGATAAAAGGCATTTTTAACTTGGTATTGGGTACTTAAGGTTTTCTGACATCCTTTTTAGTGCAGAACTGAAATGGTGTCTGGTCTGAAGAAGAGCATGAGCTCTGGAGAGTCAGTATCACAGCAACAGCCAATTTTTAACCGACCTGTCAGTGTCCAGTGAAAACAAAACCAAGTATTGCAGTCATTCCTGCAATTGAGAGCTTTTCTGAAAGGCAGATCTTCATGTGAATCTTTGCTTCTTGAGCCATCTTGAGTTCATTAATAGAATCAGAGACATCTCAGGGAGATCTGTTTGCTTTGTGTCCTTTGAGATATATATCAAAAAATCTAATACTGTTTTTCTAAATTTTTATTCTTTATTATAACATCAGCTTACATAATATTCTAAACTCTTTCCTGCAAAGCTTTTGGGTAGCAAATAGACTTCAGATGCATAGATCTGGAAAATGTTTTATTTTCCAAAATGTTTACTGCAGGGAACAGTATTTCCCACAGGCCAGGGAAGGAACTGAAAGCCCCTATAGATGATGCATTTTAGCACTCTCTGCTTCTAGGAAGCACTATATGTGGGCTTGATACACCAAAATCAAACTGCAAATCAGTTGTTTCTGCTTGTGAAAATTGATTATGGTGAGTGTTACAGCTGCACATGGCAAAGCTATAGCCACCCAGGCATACTTCTGAGCTTTGCCTCATTTTCTTCAAAAGTAGTTACAGCCACAGTAGTTACTGCTCTTTCTGGAGACCACTGCACAGAGAACTAATATTAGAGTTTGGTTTGTGATTACTGCATGCACCAGATGCAGTGTTCTGCATTCTGTTCTGTAGCTGCTGGTTTGCCCCACCTCTGGGTTATGATCTGGCAGGACTTTGGAAGCCATTGTTTTAAACACAAGATCTCTCAGGGAATCTTCAGATCTTAATTCATAGCCAATGTCATGCAAGAGAGTGAAATGTAGCTAGAACATTATTATACACTACTTTTTCTGGTCTGAGATGAGTTGGATAAAGTTTTATAAGCTTGAAATATGAGAGAAACACAGGCAGAATGGTTTGTGTGATGTGATGCTGAGGGTCCCTGCAATATAGTAGCATACATACACTTAAAAATTGCTTTGGGATGCATATGTGATATATTTTATTTTGTGGAGCTTAATGTTGTGGGGTGTGTTTGTTTTTTGTTTTTTTTCTTTTTCCCAGGTTCCATTTGCAGAGACCAGGAAGGACTTGATGACATGAATCCAGATATTTCCAGGTATGGTGCAGAAGTTGGACATTTGGAGCACAATGGAGGTGTATTCTGCACCATTACAGCTCGATCAGATTGATCTGCATCTCCTTTGCCTGCCCCAAGCCTCTCATATTTTTCTCTCATACCTTGCACTAAGCCTGCACAAATGAAGCCAGGTGGTGATTTGCACTGAGGAATCAGGTGGGGTAAAATCAACCCCAAGTAAGAAGGAAAAAAATTAAGTTTTAACCCAATTTTTTTTTTTCCAGCCTGCTTCTCTCAAGCCTCACAAATTCTCATATTGAGTACGTAGTGGCAGTGAAGTGGAAGTGCTGGTCAGGAAGGGGTGGAGGTCAGGATCAAGCCTTTGATGACAGTGTTGGTTTACACTGGCTCAAAGTTGTGAAGAACCCCTCTCAGCAGGGGAATCTCTTCACACTAGGAAGAGCAGCAGTTTCATTTTAAGGATTGTGGTGCATCTCTCCACCCACTGATGCAATCTTAAAGGAAACTCATCTGTTTCTTCCCTGGCCATGGTGGCCTTTGGCTTTGTTCAAGGGAAAGCAGACTTACAAGAAATAAGATTAATGAATCTCAACGGCCTAACATCCACTAATCAAAACAAATAGTCTCTCTTGGGCTAACTTGTACTTGTTCTCTGAAACGCTCAAAATTGAGGCTGTATCTTGCAGCACTATCTTGAAAATCACATTTTTAAAAATTTTAACTCTTTGAGTGTATCCAGACATTGCTAACAGGTACACACTAAAATCCAATTTAAAGCCAGAAGTACAGTTTTGAAAGAACAAAAGAGTAATAAGGTTTCCTTAGTCAGGATTGCACATTGTGTTTTATCTCCTTGTATTTCTAAGTGTCTCTTCCAGATTTCTTCCCTGTGGGAGAGAACCCATGCTTTGACCTAAAGGGTAGGGGGAAGCCAAGAATGTTTATTTGATAGAACTTCGCCAAAATTACCTGATTATTTCCTACCAGTAAAATGAATTATTCTCATTTTAATTAATATTAGTAGAGTAATTGAACACTACAATGGAATGTGTCGCAGGTATAGAATTTATACCACCATTTTCACAGAATGTTGGGGGTTAGAAGGGACTTCTGGAGATCCAATATCCCTTCCAGAGCAGGTTCACCTAGAGCAGGTTGCACAGGATGGCATCCAGACATTTTGAATGGCTCCAGACTTGGCAACTCCATCACCTCTCTGGGCAGCCTGTACCAGTGCTCTGTTACCCTCACAATAAAGAAATGTTTAGGTTGAACCTCCTGTGTTCCAGTTTGTGACCCTGCCCCTTGTGCTGCCACTGGACACCAGTGAGAAGAGTCTTTTCCCACCTTCCTGACACACACTGTTTAGATATTTATAGGCATTGATGAGGTCTCCCCTGAGCCTCCTCTTTTCCAGGCTGAACAGCCCCAGCTCTCTCAGCCTTTCCTTGTATTTTTGATGCTCCAGTTCCCTCATCATTTTAGTCTGGATTCTCTCTAATAGTTCCCTGTCCTTCATCAATGGGGAAGCATCTTGGCACAGCATCTTTGCACAGGAGTGTATTTTGGGCACCTCAATTAAAAAAGGACATTGAGGTGTTGGAGAAGGTCCAAAGAAAGGCAACAAAGCTGGTGAAGGGGTTGGAAAAGGTCCTTTGAGTGACTGAGGGTATTGGGGCTGTATAGTCTGGGGAGACCTTATCACTCCTTACAAATACCTGAAAGGAGGCTGTAGGGAGAGTGGGGTTGGACAGGACAAGGGGAGATGGCTTCAACTTGTGTCAGGGGAGGTTTAGGTTGGATGTCAGGAGAAACTTCTTTACAGAAAGGGTTGTTACGCACTGGAACAGGCTCCCCAGGGAGCTGGTTAAACCCCCATCCCTGAATGTATTGAAAAATTGTCTGGATGTGGAGCCTGGGGACATGGTTTAGTGCTGGGTCATCAGGAATAGGGTAACAGTGTTAGGACTAGGTTGGACTCGATGATCTTGAAGGTCTTTTCCAGCCTGAGCAGTTCTATGAAGCTTTGGCATACACAGTGCAAGTTCTTATTTTCATTATGTGGGAAGATCAGTTCCTGGGGCCATTACCCAGCCCAGACTGATGTCTGGGGCAAAGCTACCATTAAGTGCTGAGGTGTGCAAAGTGTTGATCTCCACCAATTGCATTCTTGCCATCAAAGGAGTAAGACAGAGCTGCTCTCCTTGTTATGCATGCATTAACCTTTAGTATATCTGCATTGAAGGTTTAATATTTAATTTCACTGGCATTCCATGACAGGTTTTTCTTAATTAAAGAGAAATAAAATGTCGCTGTTTTTCCAGTTTTGAAAATCCACTAAAGGCTGCTTGTTCTGTTGGTGGTAATTTTTGTGGTGTAGTCATGTTTACTGAGGAGTATAACTCAGCATGTTTGTCCATAATTAGACAGCAATGTCAGGAATCCAATGGGTTTTCCTTACTCCTGTTTCCAATATGCTTTAGTTTTAATTCGTTCAAGAGTAGCTTTAATTTGAAAAAAGCAGGAAAAAAGCTCAAAGAAGATCAACTGCAGTAATTGCATTAACTTGAAGACTTATTCGGCTTTTACTGACATTTGTTTTGATAATACCTAGTTTATTTGTTTTAAAAGTCAGTTTAAAAAATCAAGAAATTCTTCAAATAATTTGCTTTGTGATGTTGTTGCATAGATGGCCAAAGACACAGTTATGGCATATGCCTTCCAGCCCAACAAGTGGTAAGCCTTTGAGTTAAAATAAACAGGGGTGAAAAAAATTGAGAGGCAAACTACAGGCTGTGTTCAGGGGTTGTCTGTTGTTTGTTTTTTTTTTAATAAGCAGTGTTATTTTTACCCCTAGGTTTCCATCAGGGCTTTTCTGGGCAGCTATTTCCTCCTTGTTATCTGTCTGTCTTCATACAGATATGAACGATGTCAGAGTTTGTGTTTTATGTTTTCAAAGAAAAGATCAGAGGAAACTCTCTTTTGGGGAACGATGCTGGAGTAAAACCATGAAGGCAGAATTCCTGAAAGAGTAATTTCTGCATTATTTTTCTGGTAAAGATACTTGTGAATTGTAGCAAGGATAAAGTGTCCTTTGGTGTCTGCATGTTAAAAATAAACCCTGCACTCAGCTCGCACATGGATCAGGACTGTGCTGGGAGGACCAGAGGTGCTGACTTAGTGCCAGGGGCTCCAAGGGGCTGGTGCCCATTCCCCCTCTGCAGCTGCTGCAGGCAAGAGGGGCTCAGCTCGGGCAGGGCAGAACTTTGGGCTGCAGTGGATTTGGATAAATACAGGTCCTGGGGAGAGCTGAGCCCACTGCTAGACACGCGGTGTTTGCGTTGCCTGCTGCCTGCAGTGTCCTGCAGGGACTTCATCTGAGCAGAGCAGGAGGTGGAATCCGCAGCCTGAGGAGTGACCATTTTAATGAGAAGATGGAAAAGGCCACCACAGCCATAAGTAATCCAAACCAAATCCCTTGGCTGCATTCCATGGGCTCGCTCGTGGAAATGGTCCCACTGAGCTCCAACTTCACAACCATCCTGGAACACCAAAACTGCTGGATTAACCACCAGGCTGTAGCCTTCACTATCATGGTGAACAGCTTACTGTCCCCAAATAGGGATTTGTTTATCTAACAGGTAAAGTGCCACTGGGGAGAAGTTCTCTTGGTGGTAGATACTACTCCATCAAAGAACAGAGAAGGACAGTGCTGGCTGAAAGAACTTTACATACTGCTCTCTAATCTCTATTACTGGACTTTTAAGTTATCTGTGCTAGTCAAGAATAATTCATATTCAATTATTTTTTTTTAATAACTATCACATGATATACTGCATTACTCATTGAGCAGTAATGATTGTGAAAAGTGAGCCACAATTCTCTTAATCTTGGAGAAACAGAAATCTTACTATCAGTTGCTGTTTCTTTCTCAATGTTTTTTATTTATTTGCTTTTGTGGTAATGTTAGGAATGTAGATATTATTCTCAGATGAAGTTTTAAGTTTTGTGTTTTAAAATGAAAAACAGTAAAACACGTACTAGTGTTAGAAGTGTAAGTGCTGTTTAAAAAAAAATCTTACTTTAGACCAATTATTTTTTTTCTCTAAACTTTGAAACAGCCTGGGGAGTTTGTGGGAACAAATACCTGGGAAACTGATGGAACTGTTGATACTGAAATTCAAATCCAGTTTATACAAAGTAGTTAAAGCCTGTGTGTTTCCTGCATGAGGGAGGAGAACAGGATTGTGTGGGAAGTCATGCTCTGCATCTTGTTAGGTGTACTGGGTTGTAATATAGGATGCCTCCCTCAACTTCATGCAAACATACTCGTCCCAAATGATACATAAGCATTTTTCTAATCTGTGTTGACATTCAAGATGATCCAGTTCCACTTTGATGTTTTATCTTTGCTAGATCCATGGCAGAAAAATCACACACATCTGTCTTTTTGTCTTCCTTATTCTGTCATTTTGACAGCTGATTCTCTCATTTTGACCCAAGATAAGGAATTCAGGATTTTAGTGCCTCACTTAGCTGAGTGCTCAGGGTTGTTGGTGTTTTGAATTAGAAATTGCACCTTCGAGGAAATGGTCTATTTGTGGGAGAGAGAAGGATAACTGAGTGCTTGACATGCAGTAGGGATTGATTGTATGAATAAGGAGCAGTGGTGAAGCTTTGGACTACAAGGAGGTAGAAACTTAAGATGAAACTAGGGATGAAATGGAGTTAAACTGAAGGAGAATAGGTTTAGACTGGCTATTAGGAAGAAGTTCTTTTGCTGAGACTCTGGAACAGATTGCCCAGAGAAGTTGTGGCTGCCCCCTCTAACATTTCTGCTTAGAGGTCTTTTTGGCACTTTTCACTATTTCTTGACTCAGTTTAAAGGAGAGGGTCTCAGTAAGGCTGCCTGACTGTTGCTTTGTTTGCTACTGGTGGATTCAGAGAAAGGATGGATGGAAGTTCAGGTGGAAGTAAGGTTCCTCTTGATTTCCTTGTGTGATCTTCTGTCACGAGGCAGGTGTGGCACTGTCACATCTCACAAAGTCAGCACCACTCCCCAGGTGTGGGGACCCAGACCAAATATCACATCCCAGAGAGTGGGAGTTGACCCAGGAAGATTTGGACTGGAACCCCTTGCTTTCTAAACTCCTTCAGATAGGAGCCTGGGTGCAGCTGGGCCCAATCCTTCTCTTCTACTTAATCTCTTCTAACAACCTATTTGGTGAGATTAAGTTCAGGAAATCTCAGTGTGGTACTCAGGAGGAAGATGATTACCCAAGAGGTTTGTATAAAAACATAACTTTACTTAAAAGTGAATAGGATTATAAAGCATGTCTGATTACAACTAGCAGATTTATAAATGATGGTACTTTTCAAAGCAATGGATTATAAATAGCAGAACCTAAAGAAACTGTCAAAGCAACAGGTTGCAACTAACAAAACTTAACAAAGCAAGGGGTAGTAAAAGTTAGAAACCATGTTACCCTATGTGCCTAAATAAGATTAGAAACAGAGACAAAGGAGAGAGAGGACAGATGCCACCACCCTTGGATCCAGCAATGATCTTGGTAGGAAGTGGTGGTCCTTGGATGGCAGATGGATGCCCAGCATTTCCAGTGTGCCTCTTTTATGCCACCTGACCCCCCCTTTTTGGGATTCTCCATCTCCCAAACTGACTTTTTAGCTGGGCTGAGGCCATTCACTCGGCTTTTTACTCTCAGCTCTACAGAGTGATGTCATCCAGTGACTGCTATTTCCACAGCAAGACTGGAGGAAATTACAGGCATTAGAAGAAAAAATGGAGAAAAAAAAAATCCAGTGAAATTGCTGAGCAGCTTCTTTGGATTTTATAGGTGTCTCATTCTTGCATTTGACATTTGTACTCTCTCAAGAAGCACACGTGGCTCTGGGAACAGTGTCTTTATGTATTTTGTGGTGATGTTCTAGCTGGTATTTTGAATGCTTCAGTTGTCTTACTAGTCATGTCTGTTTTTCTTACCAAGATGTAGTATGATCTGTATTTTTTTTACACAATGATGGTAGAACAGGGTGTTCTTGGACCTTACCAAAACAATCAGCATGTGGTGTACAGTGCTTTTGTTTGTAGAGTTAGTGTTCAGTAGCAGAATACTGATTTTTTCCCAAATGTCAGGACAACAAGGTTTATGCTGCCTCACCCTGTGCAGGAAGTAATAAAGGTGTGTTACTTCTTTTAATAATACAGCCACAGGGTAAGTGCCAGACAGAGCCTACAAAGGTGTTTGGTTTTTTTCTCTGTTGCTTTTACACTGGTAACTTAACACAGCACTTTATTTTTGAGGCTTCTTTTCAAGAGGTGTTTCAGTTAAACCCATGGTTTTTCAGCCTTGGTAGGGAAGGAGGAGGAAATATGGAAGGCAAACAAAAATGGTAGGAGGCCAGCAGGGATAAACATGCAACTGTTGATTGAGCTCAAAGACAGAAAGGAAGTACCAGGAGTGTAGAACTGGGGATGGCCAGGAGTATGGAAGTGTTGCCTGAGATTGCAGGAATGGAGCTGGAAAAGCTGAAGCTCCACTGGAGTGAGGGGTGTGAAGGGCAACCAGAAGGGCTTCTGTAAGTACATTGACAGCACGGGAAAGGCTAAAAAAAGGTTGGGCCCCACTGTGGTGTGTACAGGCTGAATAAAGACATGAAGCTGGAGGTACTCAATGCCTTTTCCAGCCTTGTTTTTAACTGGTTGAACCAGTATGAGTTTTATACTGAGCAAACCTAAGGGGTTGTACTCATCCCCCTCAAGGAGGGATGATCAAGTGAGAAGAGCTCTGATTAGCATCCTGGTGGGGATGAGTGACATCAGCCTGAGAGCTCTTGGTAGCACTGGCAGTCTGCCTGGAAGCCAAGAATTTGGCAGCCACAGCAGCCTAGCAACGAGGGAGCTGGCAAGCAGAGCACAAGGTATGGAAGTTAGGGTGTAATTTGTGCTTGGTAAGGAAGAAGAGAATATTGTTCACTGGAGATCCAGGTAAGCAAGTTTGTCTGGTTGTTGGATTTTTATTTGCAACTTCTAGCATTTGTTTGGGCGTTCTATTTTTTTTTTTCTGGGACAGAAACCCAAAAGGGGGTATGAAAATCTGCCTTTGAGCAGAACAGGACATGACCAGCCTGTACCAAAGTATGAGATAAGGTTAATGTTGGCGAAAATATGGAAAGTCTAGGAGCCAAGGCAGAACAACCCAGGTATCTCAGCTGAAAAAGATGTTTTCTTAGTGGGTTACAGACGCAAATTTCACCTGTTTGCTTTTGAATTTAGGGGTGAAGAATCAAGCTTCTGTTGGACTAGTAGCAATGGTAAACAAATAGTGAAAAGTTCCTTAAAAAATATAAAGAATTACAAAATTCATTTTTTTTCTTGGGTAGGCAGAAGTCATAATTTGATAGGAAACATGAGCTGGCAAATCTAAGTGAGGAGAACATCTGAAAGCCAGGAAGTTGAGGATAATTGGTCACTGGTGGAGAAACAAACTACACAAATTATCTCAATTTTTCAACCATTTTCCAAAGAAGAGGATGTGGAGGACAAATTCTGGATGAGGAGAGTGAGCTTGGAGAACAGTGTTCATGATTTAAAAGGGATTGTGTTGTTTCTTTTTTTATTTCTTTCTTTCACTACTAGTCAGAGTTCAAAAAGAGTCTTATTTCATGCAAAAATAAAAGGGAGATTCCTTCAGAATTTGCAGCTTTAGAGAAAAGATCAGGGCATTTATAATCACAAGAGAAAGCTGGGAAACAGAGAAGTAAAGCAGAACCAGCTGGAGGTAAAAAGAGATTCATCAAAGAATACATTCATGTGATTGAAAATTCTGCATCAGTTGTGGCTTACAGTCATCTCCAAAAGAAGTCCAAGGAAATGGAGTTGTAGAGGGTGATGGGTTTTGTAGGAAAGTTACTTTGACAAAGAGAGTGAGGACAAGGGCACAGCAAGAGAATGAAGGTCAGAATGTGGTTCGTGGACTGGAAACATAACAAAAGATTATTTTTTTTTTTTTCCATGGGAGAACATTCTTGGAGAGAGATTTTTCTTAATAGATAAATTTCAGCTGAGTCCCTTGGACACTGTTCATCCATTATTATATTAAGTTGATGATTAAAAAAAAGCCTTAAAATGGTGAAGAAGCCACAAAGGTATAGGGAAAGAGAGGAATCTCAGGCAAAGAAATTACTGACAAGGATAAGGCAGTTTCAGGAAGCATGTATGATGCCAGCATATTAGAAGGGATGAGGAAATGGAAATGAGCATATCAAAGCTGAAGTGAAACTGGAAAAGGTTAATGTATTCCCTTCAGGCAAGAATCTGGAACTAGCTAATATCCATATCTCAGCATAAAAATAAATGGTACATTAAGAATTTAGAAGCCAGGATTTTTTTATATGTAAGTTTTTCCAAATCTTTAGTGTCAATACTTGATATATGTTAGAAAAAAATTATCCAAGCAGCTATAATCCCAGCATTGTGATCTTTAGTGTGAAGTTTATACAAAAAAAAAAAAACAAAACTGGAAAACCCTGGAGACTGAGATTAAGAGATTAAATGTAATATGGGTGTTCAAAAGATGTCATGTTAATCTGAGCTTTCTTTGTTAAAATTATTTATTTCTGCATAAAAGAGGTGCAGTAAACTTCACGTCTGAACTTGTAACTTGTCTAGATGTAACAGGTTAAAGGACTATAGGAAGTATCAAATAGGGAAGAAACTGCCTAGGAGAGCTATCAGGAGAAATTATCTATGGTAATCCTGAATAATTGATTTCTTAGTAAAATTAGCTAAGCATTCAAATGGATAATGTACAGTGGTAACCCAAATTCAGGAATTGGAGACCAAAGTAGGACTGGAATACAGTGGCTCTTCCAATTTCAAGTAACAGGAACCTTTATAAATATGCAGAGGTTTCTTGATCCCAGCTGCTTCTCAGAAAGCCAGGACAAGCCTCTCCATTTTGGTTTGCAACATACTGAGAATTAAGTTTTGCTGGTGATGAATCAAGTCCTGGGAAAACTGTCCATCCCAGGAAGGGTGCTGCAGGAATCCCTGGGCTGGTTCTGGCAGCAGTGTTGGTAGCACTGATGCTGCTTTTAAGCCAGACTTAGCAGACCTAAACATCTTGGCCCAGAGCCACTTTGGGGCTATTTGTACCCCTGGCATTGTCCACCCACAAACTCATGTAGTCCATCTGCAGACAATTTGTTGTCTCCGGGGTAATCAAGAGATAAAAGGCCTTGGTAGCCAGAGGAAGAGGAATGAGGTGACAGTGACCAGCTCGGAGTGTAGAGTTGGGTATCTGGGAGCTAACAGCAGAGGTTTGTATGTTAAAGTGTGAATGGCAGACACTTCTCCGAGAAATCCTATTCAGAATATAGTCAAACAGGAATATGCAAAGGAGGGGGGGTTTATTTCTTTGGCTATAGCTAGTTGTGTTGGCTGCATACAACATAGAGAGGATTAGAAGCAGGTTTAGCCTGGGTGAAGAACTATGATACGACAGTGTTGTTCAATAAACAGTAAGAAGAACTTGTTAGTGGTTAATGCAAAACCAACTGGCATACATTTTTTTAATTTTTTACCCTCCAGAGGGTTTAGGAACAGCTTTCTCATATGAGCAATTGATGCAAACACAGGTAGACAACCCTTACACAGCTCTGTGACCTTACTGAAGGAATTCTTGATGCCTGTCATAGCAAAATGCTTAAACTGCCCCAGTGACATCTTGACTATTTCTAAAATCAACTAATTCCTGAGGTATAGAGGAGGAGGAAGCACCTTAGCAAGGTCTATGTTGGATTTGGAAAGAAGGTGGAAGTTTAGAATTCCTACAGCAAAGACCAAAAGTACTGTCATATCAATGTAGTCAGGATCTGCTGCATTAAGGTTAAGGCAAGGAAAGGAGGGTTGGGGGAAGAAATAATATTTGCTTTTTTTGTCAAAAAGCAAATGAAAAACTCCAGTGTAAGCTTAAAAAACCTTTTTTTTTTTTTTTTTTTTTTTTTTTTTTTTTTTTTTTTTTTTTTTTTTTTTTGTGATTGATCTTTATATTAACAGGATAAGCTGTGAACAGTGGCTAATGCAATGAAGTCTGGCAAACACCCTAGCTTTAAACTGCAGGGCAGATACCTACACTTGTTGTAGGTGAGAGAACAGAATGAGAGGGTAATTACCCAGTTCTTTATAAAGACTCAGGTCTTTTTCCTCTCTCTGTTTCTCCTTCACCTTTATTGCTTGTATTGACATATGTAAATTTATGTGAGTATTCATGTACCTAAATATTGTTTAGCTTGGGAATATATTTTGTCAGTGAAGCAGCAGAATAACTCTTTAAAGATGTAAGCAACAGTTACATTTTCTGGGTAAACCTGTTTAGCCGTTTTTCCTGAGAGCCTGGGAGTATTCTATTTAGATGCTGTGCTTCTTCTGAAACAGTTCTGCTTTGAAAGAAGCTGTATATAAATATGTCCTGAAGGGGTCTAAGTATAGTAGTGTTCCTGATCTGTGGCTCAGGGTTGCAGCATAGGTAATTTGCAGGTGCATTCCTGTTGGCCAGCAGGATTCAGATAAAACTGCCAAGTTTGGGAAAAAAAAAAAAAAAACCGCAGGAAAGGCAACACATAACCCAGTACATACAGTGCACAGAAGTGCTGGGCTGTACAAAAGTTGTTTCAAGACCCTCTGGCTATATCAACTTAAAGGGCTCTGTTGGATCGAATGCCATGTCCTGTCATGGTATAAGCTCAGTAGGTGCTTAAGCCTTGTCCTCCCTCTCCTCATGGCATAGCTGCCATTTCATCTTTACGTGTGTATTCTACAACAAACAATGCTGTTCTTCCAGCATTCACTGTTTTGTTCACTATTTCTGAAATACTAATGCTGATCCAAGTGGTGTCAGGTCTGGGAGAGTATTTGGCAGTGTTGGGTTTTGCCTTTGCTCTTGATTAACTCTGTCTATGAGAGGTTGTCTCTAAGTCAAAACTTGTATTCAGAGCTGGAGTGCTTTGTTCTTTATATTATTACAGAGCTACAGCTAATAATACAGGGTGCTATGTGAGGCATAAAGAACTGTTGAGAAAGAAATGGGCCCACTTAGGCTTTTCTATGAATGCTCAAAGGACATTTTAGACCCACTGTTGTTTTCTGCTTTCCAGCTGCACCAATTGGTAACTTGGTCTGTATAAATCACAGAAGGTAAATGGGTTTCTTCCTACTGTACCCTCATTGATATTTTTGGATTTGGATTTATTTACAGAAATAAAGTAATGTTCCAGGAAGATGATCCTGACTATATGTAATTTGCAGATGAGACTAGATTGAGTAATGGCTGTTTACTTCCTTAGCACTTTGAATATAATAACACTCCCCTAAGCAAACTGGAAGAATTATTTTAAATCCTTTCCACGGAGAGCCCCTGGCAGAGTTCAGCTGCTGTCCTCTACCAGGTATCTGCATATTTTTGTGTTGCTGTGAAATTACATACACTTCTGGAGGGAGAATTCTTGGTTTTGTAATTGCAAAGCCAGTGTGGGATTCCTTTGCATGCCTGCTGTCTCTGCACACTGGGAGAACCCTGTGGTATTGAAGAAATGTTTTGTGAAGAGCTGAGGGAAGGAGGAAGTGGAATTTCTCTCTGTAGGAAACACATGAGGACATCAGGGGTATCTGAGTAGAGCTGAGATTTTTTACAGTTAAGAAAGTTTACCAACACTTTTAAGGTTGGTGTCTTCCATGCCTTGTGAAGTTCTTTCTAATCCAGACACCTCCCTTTGGTAATCTGTCTTTTCTAAGCTGGTATCTGGTACTATCTGAAGTGCACAAGCTATGCACCAGGCTTCATAGTGGCAATGTGTGAAATTCATCATAGGCTAAGCCCATATTTATAGGGTTTGTTCCTCCATAGCCACTTTCTGCTCTGCAGCTGTGAGCTTTCATGCAGAAACCTTGGTTTGGACACAGGGACATCCTGAAAACATGGGGGACCCTGAGGTTCATCACAGGAGCCAGCCTGTCCCATGGGCATATATTTGTGTTGCCAAATGGAGCTACCCTGGTTAATAGGATGTTTATTGAGTAGCTGTAAAGCCTTCTCTGGCATTTCTGTAGGTGTGCTTCAGCTTCTCTGGTTTTAGTGCACCACAGCCCCTCTCAACCCTCCCCTGTGTCCTGCATTCAGGTAAAGGCAGTGGACTGGAGCTGAACAATCCCACAGCCCTTCTAGAAGAGACAAAGGGTAGTTAGCAGGTGTTCCCAGCTTAAAACACCCTAGATGGCAGAAGTTGGGATGGGAGGGACCTTAAAGGTCATCTGGTTCCAGCTCTCTGCCATGGGCAGGGGCACCCAGATGTCTCTATGCCCCACAGAGCTGTAGGGTCTTGAGATTCAGCAGGCAGCTTAAAAGCTGTTGCATCTTAAAAGCTCTTAAAACAGAATTTGAATAGTCTGTAAGCCCTGTTCATCTTCATTTTATGTGCCAATATTTTATGTCCAGATGTTGCACTTAGCAGAATGGAGAATAGGCTGGAAGTGGGAACAAAACCAAAGTTCACAGAGTCCCAAAAGCTGGAGCAGAAAGAAAATACTGTGATTATTGTCAAACTGAAAGCTTTTAAAAGACTTGGATGTTCTTTTTCGTGCTGGTGAAGGTGGATGTTAGCCTTTCTGCCCCTTCTTTCAGTTGCATTTTTGCAGTATATCAGGCTCCTAATTTTTTGGAAGTGTTTTTATGTTACGGATTTTTTATCAAAAGCTGAAATCAGGGCATGGAGGAAGGAGAAAAATGAGGTTTTAGTGAGATAGTTTTTGTTTTTCTTTGGGGTAAAGGGGGAAGTGTTCTGCTTTGTATATCTTAAATGGTCAGAAAGTTTTCATCCACTTGGTACCAATTACATAAATATTTTCAATCAGCTTTGTGAATTGGTTGTGCATGCACTGGGAGATTTAGAGTCAAATTTGACAAAACAGGGTCCTGTGCCTCCCTGTTGCTGTTAGATCAAAAGACACCATGAAATAAATAATAAAATCCAAATCAGTAAAAGAGGTTATGAATTGGACACTACCCCTCAGACTCTGCAGCATTCTGGAGTAAGGCAGAACCTCAGTTTAACTAACAAAGAAACTACCTCTGTATTAAAGATATCTTCAAATGGATGATTCATTTGCAATCTGTTAGGCAGTTCTCCTTGAAGAAAATGGGTGAGGGCTCCACTGGGTCATCTGCTTTATGAGATGCAGGTCAGACATTTCAATTACATGGTTTTTCCCTTGATTTCGTAAGGTGGCATTTCCTGTGTTCTCTTCAGGTGATCTCAATGGGCATCTCATTCCCATGCTTCCCCTTTCCTTATTTTGTGCCTGCAGAGAGTTTGTTTGACTTCAGAGATTGTTTGGGATATTTGTTGCCAGCTAGAATGAGCAGCCTGTGCTGGAGGGCAGTGCAGCTTGTATTTTTTATCAGGTAGAATTATCTAGCAACAGTATTTTTGTGTCGAATGCTTTTTTACACCCATGCCACTGTCTTCTATGCTACCAAATTCTCTGCTCATGGATTCAAATCCCACCTACAGACAAGGTCTTTAAAATTACATTAGGAATCTAGTTTACCCCCTGCCCATGGCAGGGGTTTGGAACTAGATGATCTTCAAGGTTCCTTCTCACTCAAACTGGTCTGGAATTCTGTGATACAAAAGGACAGCAGACTTGCCACATCCTTGTGATGCCAAGGTTTCAGTCCTGTAGAAAGAAATAAAGCCCTGAAGCTGAGAAACTGCACTATGAAACTTAAAATTTTCCAAGATGTCTTGCTGAGCACTAATGTTCTGTTGAATTCTGAGGCACTTACCTCCACTTCAGCCGTTTTTGGTACTGTGCCAGGAGTCGCCAAGCACCTGATAAAAATCTGGATTTTTATCAGTTCCTTGGGCACTGATCATTTCCACACCTCTTTTGACTTCATAGCCATCTGCAGCCTCAGCCAGGGTGCAGTCCTTCCTCTGCTTCACTGGCTTGTGCTGACAGGTTTGCTTTGTGCAAGGTTGTCTTCAGTTTATTCTCTCTTTTCTAGGATGGCAAGCTCTCTGTATGAGTGGCTGTGGCAGCACGAGTTCTGGCTGCCCCCAGGAATCACCTGGGAGGACATGCAAGAGTCTGAAGACATCCATTACCCCCAGCCTCGTGATCTCCTGCTCAGCATCCCTTTTGCTTTAATCTTGGTTGTCATTCGGTGTGCCTTTGAAAGGTAAGGTGTTCAGCACTGTTTGGGCTTTTGGAGGGATAATGCAGGCAATTTGGGTTCAAAAACTGGCTTTATTGTCTGTTCTAATGGGTGACTGAAACTTTTTTTTCCAGAGAAACTCCAGGTTATAAAGTCTGCTGAGGGACATTTTTCAGCTCTTTCTTTCCAGCCCTGTGTACTGGTGAAATTGTGTTGAGTATAGAACCCAAACCCTACCTTTGGGGTCTGTTTAGAGGCAATGTGACTTTTTACACTCAAAACAGGTAGGTCCTAGGTGAGGTTTATGCCTGTGGTTTGGAAGGCAGATGTGCTGGTGTGCTTTGTGCTGCACATTACTTGCTGTTTCTGGGTTGAGTGTAGCAAAAAATCGTGTTCAGACTACCCAAATAGTTAAGTCTCCTTTATTTTGGGTCGTAGGAGTATCTCACCTGACAGACAAGCCTGAATAAGATGCACTAGATTGGACTGAGTCATTTGACCTCAGAATCGTCACCACACTCTGCATGTCACTGACCATGGCTCTGGGTTCAGGAGTGTCATTTCCTTGTGATGTCATGTAGAGACATTTGTAGCTGCTTCTTTCTGACCAAAGTCTTTTGAGTGTTTTGCAAATCACCTTGCAGTACAGAAAATGGTTATGGCAAAGGCACAGCTAGAAGTCCTGCAGGGTTCATTGACTCTGAGACTCATAAAGGTCCTGAGCTGGTGCTGTATGCAGGTCAGTCGGGGGTCGGTGTGGTCTGCAGCACAGCACACTGGTGGATAACAGATTTATCCTAGTGTTAACCATTGCATACTGCAAAGTCCCCTTTCATGAATCTGAATCCTCCTCAAAGTGGTCTTCAGTGGATTGAAAAATCCTTACTCTGTGTTACTGATTGAAGTGATAAAATTTTGAAATAGTTTAGCCTGACCTACAGTGGATTTAAGCTTAGAGAAAGGGTAAAAAAGGCAGATAAGATGTTTTTGTTGTCTTTTTTTTTTTTAATGGCTGCAGAAGAAAACAGAAGCAGACCTCTGTAAGCTGGAAAGATGTTTCTTCTCCGTATTTTCCATGGTACAAGGGAAGTTTGGTAAAGTTTATAGAAGCTGAAATGATTCAGAGCTGTGCTATGAGAGTAGTTTTAATAATTAAAAAATATATATAGCTGGCATTTTCATACAAACACAGATGTGTGAATAATCAGTTTATAATGATACAAAATTGGAATCCAGAGCTCTTCTTTGTAGTCAGTAGAGTCAGTGTGCGTTCCATAAATTCTGTGGGTTTTATCCTACACATTCCTGGGGATATAGACATCTCAGTTACTTCCAGTGATGAGGAAGCTGAGGTGCTCTAGGTATTAATTCAAACAAAAGATTTCTTCCTTGCTGTCTACAAGGCACGGCTGGGTACAGGTAGGCATTGTCAGCCAGTGACTTGGACACCTTTGGAGTGTGAAGGTGGAGGTTGTCCACTGTCCTGCATTGACTGGGGCTCCCCAGTTCTAGACTCCCCAATAAAAGATATGACCATGAAGAAGAGCACCCCTCTGCTCTCTGGTGTCCATTGACAGCACAAGAGGCAATGGGCACAAACAGAAATGGGTGATACTCATTCTGAACATCAGAAAACAATATTTTACTGTGAGGGTGGTCAGACAGTGGAACAGGCTCTCCAGGGAGGGAGTGGATCTCCACCTGTGGAGACCCTTGAAACCCAGCTGGACACCCAGCCCTCCACAGCCTGCTGTAGCTGACCCTGCTTGGGCAGCAGGGCTGGACTTGGGTGAGCTCTGGACATCCCTTTTAGCTTCTGTTCTGTGCTTCTGTGACTGTCCTATACTGTCCTTCCTCTTGCTACACCACTCTTAGTCAATCAGAGTATCTTTTCAATCTGCTTTAAGATGCCAGTGGCCAGGTAAGAAGATTTTTTTTCTTTCCTATCCAAGCACTGCTTCAGCTGGGAGTTTCCACAGGCCTGATCCTACTAATTAATTTTAAAGCTGTTTTGATTCACAAACTTTGTTAAATTAAAGCTTCTTGTCACACCCTTAAAAAAAGATAGTATCTCAAGCCCATTTTACAGAAACAGGAAGCCTATAATCATGCTGCTATCTATGCAATTACAAGTCAGTGTTCTGAGCTGTATTCTTGTTTGTCCTAACCCTCTGCAGTCATTTATTTAAGCATGACATTTTCTCACTCAATCATTACTCATTCACATTCAGTTCATGCTGGAGAAGAAAGCTTACCCTAGTGAACAGAAGGAATGATCAAGTCCTCTGTTGCTTCGTTCCCACAGTGGTGTTTGCCCTCTTCTGAAAGTAATTTGCACAAAGTTTGAGAATTAGAAAGTCAAAGGGTTTGTGTGTTGTTTCTCATTCTCCATGTAGAGGGCTTTGACTCTGTACATATGGTCTGTGGTCAAAATGAATGTATGTGTACCAGTTGTATGCAAGTTTGGTTTCAGTGCCTTCAGCTTGGCCTCTGGCCTGCCTTCACTTATTACATCTGTGCATTGGGTGCAAGGCATTTTTTTCTCCAGAAAAAACACACTGTATTCCTGGAGCTGCCTGCTCTGGAATTTCAGAAATGCTGTAATATGTCCGTGTCATTTACCTGTGTCAGAACTCCAGGGAAGTATTAAGAGGTAGGAAAAACCCAGAGGATTTTCTGCAATCCCCCATTCAGCAGCTGCATCAGCCATCATGCTTGGACACTGGTTCCATCTTCGTGGCTTGGAGATTAAATCCAGCAAAGACCTCGCTTCCTCAAGCATGGATTTCCCTCTCCTTAGCACCTGCTGGGAAAAATCAAGACAGTGACATCCTTTTAACAATCAGTTATTCTGTGGATTAGGTGGTGACTGTGGGAAGAGGACATGCAGTAGCTGGGTTGGGCTTGGGAGAGCCCAGGAGGTTGTGGGTGCAGCCTGGGGGAGAAGAAACAGATCACAGTTTGGTGAAGCAACTCTTGAGTGAACCAGTTAGCCCTGGGAAAGGTGGGGAGATGGGCACTGAGTGCTGGAGAGCAAATGCTTCTTACTCCTGGAGTGCTCTGTCTTGGCCATGTTGCTTGAAGCAGATGCTGGGGGAGGTGGGTAATCACAGAATTACCTTCAAGAGCATCTGGTCCAACTGTTCACCTAACACTTAACAAGTCCTTAACTCCATAAG
Source organism: Florisuga fusca (assembly GCA_038090715.1). Taxonomy (NCBI): domain Eukaryota; kingdom Metazoa; phylum Chordata; class Aves; order Apodiformes; family Trochilidae; genus Florisuga; species Florisuga fusca. Next base: position 488,553 of record JAAWXA010000040.1, read on the forward strand.
TACCATGATGTCCTGACAGAAGAGGACCTACAGGTTTGGAACCTCTTCCCTTCCTCTGATGTTTCCAGGTTGTGCTTGTGGGTCTCATGCACAGCAGCCTGCACCCATCACTTGGAGCCTGATTTTACCACCTGTTTACCCTGGCAGAACTTATTCTTGATCATACACCTGCAAGTAGAGGTGTCAGCTTCTCTATTAGTTCTATAATGTTTGAGACTCTTTTCCATAAAAATGAAATTCTTGGAGTCTCATGGTTCTAAAGGAATCACAGCTTCTGTTGAAAGTGTTTCTTGCCTTTGTGGTTAGGAAACTGTGGAAACTGAAGTGCCTTGAGGGATGGTAGAGCAGAAAGTTGGAAAACAGAATTTCCATCCAATTTAATCATCTGATTTTGGACTTGACTGGTGATTTTTGTGTATTGGGGAACTGGAAGCCAATGCCAGTGAATTTGAATCCATGTTGCACTAGAGGATTTTAGTCAGAAATATTAGGTCTCTTCCAGGGAGGGTCATGTGTTATACACAGAAAGGGATAACCTTGATCTGCAGCAGAGACTTAAACTCAGAACCAGAAGAAAGATAGAACCCTTTTATTTTGTATTTTACTTTGAAATGTGTCTTTCTGAAATTCATTTTGCATGGGGACTTCCACTGTTGATCAAGTATCAGGAAGTATTTTAGAACAGCTTCCTGTTAGGTCCCATAGGCAAGGGGTTTGTGCAAAGATGAGATGTGTAGTGTTTAACTGAAAATTGTGAACCAGCTTGACTCAGTTTATACATCTGCACTGCAGTGTCTTGGGATCTTGTATCAAACAGAACAGTCAGTTTAACTGATCTGAAGTTTTTGCCCTGGAGACACTGTTCCAGGACCCTCTGCCAGAGGAAAGTGTGAGGCTAAAGGGGTTTAAAGAGCTGAAGTGCTGGTTGCTGCTGTCACTGATTGTACAATTCTTAGTACTAGAAGATACTTGCCAAGTGGCACCCTTGTAAATTCAAAAATATTTGTGGTTAAAAAAACCCCACCCCAACCACCCCCCAGAGTGAAATTATTTCTTGTATCTCACACTGAGTCTGAAAGCCTCTGCAGAAGAAGTATAGCCCAGTGATTGGTTTAATGCAAGGTGATTGGTTTAATGAATTCATAATTCATCCATTTAGTTTCACCTTCAGTAGGTTTTGTAGAAGTCAGTTTGTTCTTGGGTGATTACTGAATTAAATGCCTTAGTATGAACTTTCCTGTGTACACTGGGAAGTGAGAGAAATTCCCTGATAAAGAAGGGAATCAGAATCATCTCACTGACTGTACCTTGCTCTGCCTGGTTGTGAGAATGGTGCAGTTCAGTCCTCTGCTATTCTCCTGTCTTCCAGACAGCTGATAAACTGCCGTGATGAGACCATTCTTGCAACTGAACTGATGAATCTGTGATGCTGAAGTCAGTCCAAGCAGCATCCTCCTAGGGCTGTGCTTGGAAAAAGTTTTAACTGTAAATTGAGTCAGAGCATGGATCCAATATGTAGAAATGTGCCTTGGGAAGAGCAGCAGGCCTTGATTTCACAATGAAGTTCATAAAAGTAGGATTGGTCCCATAATTCATGATTAATCTCAAAACCTCAACAACAAAGCAATTGTAACTTTGGTTAATTACAGCCTGTCCTCAGAACTGCTTCTTTCTGATAAGGTAAAGTTTTATACTGTGACCATAACAAACCAGCAGGAACGAGAGAGGAAGCAGGGATGAAACAAATTTAAGAAATCAGTCAGGATACTTTAAATTGTGTTTCCAGAAAAGAACACTTTTTGTCAAATTGCCCTTGACACCTGCCAGAAACATTCACTTTCCTTTTCATGTGTCTGGAAAATTTCAGACCTTTCGGTTCCCAATGTGGGCTGGTTAGAAGCTGCAAGAAGGATCTTCTTCAGCAATAGGATTTCATTACATCTTCCTCTGAAGAGGAGTTTGTATCAAATTACTTAACTTTAAAAAAGAAAGATCAGGCTCACTTCAAGGAACTGCTTAATTTAAGAACCAAGACCTAGGGCAGAGCTTAAGGTAAATGTTTTCTCAATCTCAGTATATTTACAGATTATTTCTGGCTCAAACCAGAACACAGATGTCGTTGAAACATTGTCATTGTTCTTAGCTCAGGTTCTCTGAAAATATCCCATTGATATTACACAAGCTATAAGATAACATTGAAACATTTAGAGCAGTCAGAACAAAAACCCAAAATTCCAAGTGATGGTGGTGGCTATACTGCTCTGCCATCCAGCAGTCTGCTGTTTGCTGCAATTTCAGGATGCTGCTGAATTTCACTGAAACTCATCAACATTTACATACAGCTTTTTGGAAAGCACACTTAACCCTGGGCCATATCTCATGGTAGAAACTTAGGTTTTTGGCTGGCCTTGGTACATCTTTGGATGTTCCTGTAACCAGTGATGCCAAAGAAGTTTCACAAGTGTCAAAGAGATGATGAAAAAGAACAACTGATACACATGCAAAAGAAAGGTGAAAATCAGTTGTTACATGAGTGACAAAAATGTGTAACCGTCCTGTGGTTTATTTCTTAATGTAATAGAAGTTACAGCATTCCTTAGGTAGGTGGAATGGAGGTTCCTTTTGTTTTATTTTTTTTTAAATACCAGTTAATTTAATTGAGAAATGAGTTATTGGAAAGAAAAAAAAAAAAGGCAACTTCCAAAAGACCCTTCTGGAAGGATGCTTGATCTAGAATAGTTGCTAAGCATATGCTCATACAGAGTATAGGTTTCTGGCTATGGCTAGAAGATACCACAGGCAACCACACCATGTATACACACATGCCACATTATTTTCAAGTAAAACATATATAAATGTACATAGTGAAGTAGATTCCACAGGTTGGAGTTTTTTGCTGAAAATTTTTAAAAAATGGAGGGGGGGGGGAAGGGGAAAAAAAAAAAAAAAGAAATCTTGTTCCATGCCTGAATCATTAGGGATAACTGCTCAGAGGAGCAGTTCTGCCTGAACATCATGAGGACTGACCAGGCAGAAGAGGAACTTCCTCTGCATGATGCTCATCAGCTTATAACCACCCTCACCACCAGTCACAGTGACAACCCAGTAAGTGTTCATGGAAGCTCTTAGCATCTTGAGCAAACAACTTTTACTACAAAATACAGGGATAAGGTTGTCCAGAGATTTTGCATGTCTAGTGTCTGGATCAGTGCTGAAAAGTGCTTCTAGGTAGAGAGTCTGCTCTTCTTTCTAATGAGACTAACTGCATGCCAGTGTGTAAAAGGCAGTGATTAATAAGGAGCAACTAATTATTCAGAAATTCAGAGAGAATGCAGTTAATTTGGGCCTTTTTTAAAAACTTTGCCAAGTTTCCTGTTTGTGTAGTGTCCATGCAGGAGCTCACCTCACACAGATGAGGCTGTTTTCTATTGCCCATGCAGATAAGAGTGTTTGTAGTGGATGATGAGAATTTTTGAGCACAGCAATTCAATGCCTAGTTTTGTTACTTCTTGATTACTTTTTTCTATTTATGCAGATTTTTTTCCTTGCACTGGGAAAAACTGAAGATGCTCAGCTACTGTGAGCATCCATTCCTCATGGCAAGGTTTCTCGTTGCTGTGTCCTTACTTTACAACTGATGTTTGACTTGCAATAGGAAAAATGGAAGTAAGTTGCTCCAGTAAAGATCAAGTGGTGTTCTGTTTCAGCAGGCCACTCTGTGTTAACATCTGGTGGAGCCTCCCTCTTGATCCCAGGCCATATCCTTAGTTCAAGTAGATGCCAGGTATGTCCTAGATCGAGCAATGAACAACATTTATGCCTTGTCATCTATGTGGTACTTTGCATAAGCTGCAAACAAGCCAAAGACCAAGGACAAACATCACAGCTGTGTCTGGAAGCCTGGGCTTCAAGCCATAATCCTGGGCAGAAGCAGAGCATATTCAGAAGTTAACAAAGCAGGATGTAGCATTTCGCAACCTCACATAAATTTGGATATTACAGCACAGAGCCCAGTACAGTAGAATACCTGTCCTATACTTTTGCTCTAAGTTTAGGGGTTTTTCTTCTTAGTTTCTTTTTCTGTCTTACCTGCTTGACACAATACTTGTGCATAGGTTCAAAATGTGAAAGGCAGCTCTTATGTACTATATCATGTTTTAACTGTGCTGCAATATCAGAAGTCATGGTTGTGTTTTTGGCTGAACCTTTGTCTATTATTTTGCAGAGCCATAGCCCTGCCCCTCAGTAGAAAACTGGGTGTGAGAGATAAGCAGAGACCAAAAGCTCAGCCCAACCCTGTGCTGGAAACGTTCTACAGTACACGTTGCAAGAACCCTGAAGAGGCAAGTACTTTATTCCTTTGCTTTCCTCTCAATTTAGCCATTGTTTCTTTAGTCAAATAAAATCACATTTGAAATGCTGAAGCTGGTAATGCCACTCCTATTTGAAAGCTGTAGCACTGGCCACTTGTCACCAGCCAGCTGCAAGGGTCATTCTATAGGTGGCATCAGCTGTCAGTTCTGCTTCTGAACACCTGGCAGTAGCAGCTTTCTATAGGCAGCATTCAAAAAATTGAAATCTCAAACTTCTATGGACAGGAAACTGTTAGGAAATAATTACAACTCTTGTATTTGCCTTATACATGGCAAAAACTGAAACACGGGAGGCTCTGGATGAACGTCAGGAAACACTGCCTTCCTGTCAGGGTGACCAGATGCTGGAAAAAGCCATTTGGTCCTGGGCAAACAGTTCTGTTTGAGCAAGGGAGTTGTACCAGATGACCTCCAGAGGTTCCATCCCCAGCTATTCAGTGATTCTGTAATGGCTTCTTCTCACATATTAGCAAATCCCTGTCCCATCAACTGCCTTGAGTCCTTGCAGCTCAGCTTGATGCTCCTACTTCTGTGGTGGGTAATTCTGTTATTTGGCAATCCATGAGTTTCTTCTTGGGAGGAATTCCACAATATGCAGCAGTTGGAGAACATAAATCACTCTCCATTTGTCTCCACCACAAGAACAGAAGTCAGTAAGTGTGGAAGGAAGCACATATGACAGTTGGTGTTGGACAGACTTTTGTACATGCTTAGACTGTGTAAGTCACCCTCACGTGATACCATTAAGGTAAATGCATTCCATGAAGAACTATTGCTTTACTTAAAAAATAAGGATATCTGGGGTGACACTTCCAGGAGGAATATAAAACATGACAACTGCCAATTGTCTGTGGATAATTTATCGAAAAATTATCGCTGACAGGTTTCTCACAAGAGGAGAATATCCGGTAGGAAAATGGTGTTGCCTCTGCTCATGCCATCTGTCAGGTTGTTGGCTGATACTGCATTGGAATGCTGAAAGGCACGAGAAGACTCAGTGTGAAACTTTTAAAACTACTTAAACTGCAATAAATACCTTTTGGACTGGCAGATTTAAGGGACTCAGAGCCTGAAAGACAGGGTGAGGAAGTGATTTGACAGCAGACTCCCTTGAGTCTGCTCAAGGAGAGGAGACCAGAGAGGAGGAGACCAGAGCTTTTAAGTTGAAAATGGAAAGTTTCAAATAAAAAATGTAAAGTTTCAACATTTAGCATTAATAACCATCTGCTTATGGGGGGAACAGAAAGATTTTCTGCCATCTGGGGTCTTTACAGTGCAGACACACAGCTTTCTGAAGAATGCCTTAGCCCCAGCAGCTATGGGCTTGCCAGGAGCATCCAGCTGGGCTAAACCTCTTCTGACCCTGACCCTGACCCTGACCCTCTTCTCTTCTGAACCTGGCTCTGAACTTGCTGCCTCACCTCTTTTCCAGGGGGAGCTGATCAGTTTGGCCAAGCAGTGTGATCAGCCCGTGAGAAAGGTGGAGAGGTGGTTCCGGCGTCGGAGGAACACGGATAGACCCAGCCTGTCCAAGAAGTTTTGTGAGGCCTGGTGAGTGGGAGCACAAGCCATGAGCAGCAGGGTTTTCAGTGGAGCTGAGCTCCCCAGGCAGCTCCCTGCCTCCTCCTTGCTCTCCATCCTACACAGAGAGAACCTTGTGTCTCCCCTGCCCCACCTGGTGGTTCTGCAACTCTCTGCTGCTTCTCTGGTACTGAAACATTCTTTGCTTTTCCCCTTGTTTTTCATTCCCAAGTCTTCTTTTACTCCTGTTTCACCTTTATTCTTTATAGGGTCTGTGTTTCTGCCTTTGTAAGACTGGTATTCTAGTTTGAAACACAATTGTACCTGAAAAGCTCCCTATGTTTTGCTTTTTTTTTTTTTTCCTCTTCTTGGTGTCTCCAAAATAGTCAGCCTTTCTGTTGCCTTCCCCATGGCTTCCCTTTGCCTCACTGCAAGTCAGTTTCTTCTGCTGCATCTTTTTCTGCAACTGATCTGCATGCTGCTGCTGTCCCAGGCAGGGGGCCAGGTTGTATTCTGCTGTCAGTTGACTTCAGCATCCTGAAAATTGAAAACCTACACCCATTTATAATGGCAGAAAAAAGGGCCTGTGTGAAAGCTTGTGTTTTCCAAAGAGCAAAACTCTTCTTGGAAATAGTTGTGCCAAATGCTGCCTCATTTTATGGAAGCATAAAACAAGTCTCACATCAGCCAGTTCTGTGAATGTGAGTCCTGGCTTCCCACAGGAAAGGACAATTCTCCAAGACTTGGTTGAAATGCCTTACATGTGAGTGGCTGCTGTGGTATTTATGTCAGGACATAGGTTCTCCCAGGAAAGCCACAGAGATGAACAAAATCATTAAATACCTCGAGTGCTCTTCATCTGTCTAAAAGTGTGTCTCCATAGGGTAGGCATCAACTTTGAGCTAAGCCCATCATGCTCCATCTAGTACTCAACCTCTAATTCAAAACCTCTCCTAACTGAGAACTAAATGAGAAAGAAAAAGCAGTTGTGTATTATTTATAGTAATATTCCAGATAGTTGCAATTATAAATATGTACAAAATCTGGGATCAGGGAGTTGTAAAGCAACCATGCTTAACCTGCTTCCATCAAGATGAAATTTTTCTCCCTGCACTCAGCTGACTTGCAGTAAATAGTAACAGTAAATACTAAACAGCAAATTCTTTTCTGACTCAATTCACTGAGGGTGTTGTGCTCAGTGCCTCTATCACCATTTATAGTCTTCAGAAAGGCCATTTTTCTGATGTGTTCTTGTAGCTTTGTACAATTCCTGTCTGTCTTGGAACTCCTGGGAGTTTCACTGACAGGTGGAATCTCTCCCAGATTTTAATTACTTCTCATTGGTTATGGAGATTCTTGGAAATTTGGGGGCTGGTTTAAATGGTTTTACTCCTTTGAAGATTTCCTGTGTTTTATGAATAAACAACTTTTTTTATTCTGTTGGAGTGAGATTCCTCTCATCCCTTAAAATATATGTGTGTGTGTGTGTGTGTGTGTTCAGTGTGAGCTGCCTCTGAACATGGCATGTATGTCCACTGAACATGACATATGTTACATATTACAGAATTAATGTGTTATATTACAAATCTCCATATGGAATTGATGGGGGAAGGTTGCTAAGGGTAAGTCATTACCAGCTCCTGACTGAGGTCACACATGGCAGTAATTGCTTTACATGATAATGAATTCAACCTGCCTGATCTCCAAAAGCCCTGTAGAGAGATTGGCATTGTTTGACTTTTCACAAATGCTGACCTGGGAGGCTTTGGGATGATAATGTGAGTGATTTGGTTAGCAGGACTCTTATTTTTTCTCTGCATCCTTGCTTTAATAGTGTCATTCTTTGAGTGAGTGTGACTGGTGCACAGAATTGCAGTTTGATGGTCAATGAATGGCATTCTAACCTATTTTGGTTTGTTTGTTTGTAGCTGGAGGTTTACATTTTACATCACTTCTTTCTTCACTGGACTTGCTGTCCTCTATGATGTGAGTACCCAAGCAGTGCCACCTCCTCTTCAGCCCAGCCAGTGTCTGCAAGAATGGCAGATTTGGACACACATGTCCTTTCAGACCTTCTTAGAAAGGTTTTCCCACAAGCTCAGAGTGTATCCTCTGCCAGAGCACAATCATATTGGACCATGCTTATTTTTCAAACTCTAGCTCAAAGCCAAGGGTTTTCCTCTTCTAATGGCAAAGCAGAAGACAGTTGTGTAAAAATACAGTTTTGTGGGGTAAAGATGAAAAACTTTCTTGGGATGGAAGCTGCAGGGCCTGTTTGTGTTGTATCCAACACCTATTTAAGGTAGAAGGCTCAGGCTTCCTTATGAGCATAGAGTGCAATTTAATGATTTTATTTATTAACTTTCTTTTCCTTACCCAAGGTGTGGTGGGTTCAGGCTCATGGTTCTACCTTTTCTCTGATCTGATGAAGAATGAGTTATCTTGGCATAAATTAAAGGAAGAAGTAATAGAAGCCATGCCTGTGCTCTGATCACTGAGCTGTGTTTTAAGCTGGGACTAGGGCCACCAGTCATCCTCTGACTGGGTTTCAGGGGTTCCCCTGACTCTTCTGTTGAATCCAGCTCCTCAAGTGAGCTTTGCAGAAGTCTACAGTGGCACCTACTGAGTGGTTCAATAACAGAAAATGTGCAGATCCCAAAACAGCAGGCTCACTATTTTAACAAGTGAAGAACTTTTGAACTAATATTCTGACTTGAAAGTCAGCATAAGGTACCCAGGCAGCATGAGGACTGCAGGACAAGCTAGCAGTGAAGGTATTTCAGTCCCAACTGCAGTGTTTTGTGGATCTATACAGCAAAATACAAGGCTATTTGTTGAAGCCAGCTATGAAAGTTTGGGTGAGCTGCATAGCACAGTACAAGAGCCCTGTAGGAACAGATGGGACAAAATCCTGTTCTCCTGCACCATTCCTGTTATCTGACCATTCTAGGAATAAACAATCATCTTCAGCTTTCATGAAAGTCTTTATTAAATACACATGTTCCAGTTTTCCCCCAAAAAAGGAGGCATCTGTCCTACAGACAACAGCTCTAGGTGCTGTAGCAAATAGCATGTTATTCTGTTACCTAAATTGTAGCAGAACAAGTACATTAAAGAGAACAAAGAATTAATGTGACAGGGCATGTTTTATGGGACATTTCCTGAGTTTTGTATATTTACTTTGTAATCTGAGTAATAATATTTTAACATGCATTTGTTGTTTGAAATACCCTTCTTCAGAAAAGCAAATGTTAAAATTCTGCATTAGTAGCTTTAAATTGGAGGCAAAAACCTCTGCCCCATGAGTCACTTCTAGAGGAAAAAACATGTTCCTGACAAGTTTTCAGCTTTCCTACAATGTTTAGGTGTTCTTGTCCAAACCTCAGAGGTTCTTAAATTAAATTGTTGTTAAAATATTTTAATATGTCCATCAAAACATCACCACCAGCCCCTAAACTTGTAGAAGGCTGCAAGAAGTTGGTAGAAATCCTGTCTGAGCTATTTTATTTGGAACTGGGCTAAACAGCATGTGAAATTTCAGCTCAATAGCCACAAAATGTCAATGTCACAAGCAATGGTGATTTCTTGTAGTAGAAATCACTTGGCAACTGAATTCCAGACAGCCTGACCAGCTCTTCCTGTAATAAAACGCAACAAAATCTGTAGTAGTAACATACCAAAGAACTAAATCAGTTGATACGAGAAGAATTCTTCTGGCATTCTCACATTCATGTTATGCTTTATTTCCAGAAGCCTTGGCTTTGGGACCACAGAGAGTGCTGGACAGGGTATCCACAACAGGTGAGTTATGCAAGAGAGAAAACTGCTGTATAAATCATCTCTTGTCTTTGATACCTTTTGAAAATCAGGTTATATTAGTGACAAAAGAGAGGGCTCTGAATTAAATTCAGACTCAGAAGCCCTAAGAATTGAAAGCCAGATCCTGGTCAACAGGGAACATCTTTGTGTCTGGTTTAATCTGAACACAACAGAGGATGAGTCAGGAAAGCAGGACAAAACTGCAGAAATAAAGGGAAGGTGAGAGTTCTGACCAGGTCAGCCAAGAAACTGAAAAGTAGGAATAGTCCAAGGTTGTTTAGTTTGTAGGAGAGACTGAGACCAGAGAAGGACATCTTTCCTCAGGAGAAGTGAAGACTTCAGTGGAGCAGAGGGCATGCTCTGAATGCTGTGTACTTTCAGCTATGTTGTTGTTGTCCTTGTGCTCCCCCAGGAATTTGTCTCCCAGTGGAACTGGCAGTATAACCAGTAGCTGTACAGCATCATTCCCATTAGGTTCAGAGGATGCTCTCTTACAGTTTTACAATGTATATCCTGAGTTTTTTCACAACACTGTGAGAAGCCTTCCCATGGGTTGGCAAGTATACACTTCATATAAACCCAGCCCAGAATAACCTCCATGAAGGTTTCTGGTTAGGCACAAAATCTGGGCCTTGTTCATCAACACATGGAGCAAAGAGAGCAACTAAAAGCCAGGTACTTTTTTGCCCAGCTGTCTCCCTTGGTCTTCTTTCCTATAACTTCAGAAGTTGTCAGAGTTAGAATGGGGCTTCACCCACTGAACACAGGAGGCATTATCTGCTCTGCCTTTCCCCTTGTGTTTGTACGTGCTCTGAATTCTCTAGAGAGGATGACTGTTGCCTGCTCTGTAGCAGGAGCCTTCCTGTATTACAGTTCTGTGGATGCCAGAGCAGTCATAGTAAAGAGAGATCAATTTTGTTAAGTGAAAAATCTGATTGCAGCTTTGGAAGAGGTTCCTCTGTCTTATGAGAGCAGCTGGTAAGTGTTTCTAGGAGGATGATAGTAATCTCTTGGGAGTATCATCTAGGGAGTTAGCATGCACAGGATTTTACAGTACTAGAATTTCCTGGCTAGGAAATAAAATCATTAATTGAAGAGGAGGCTGAAGGAAACTTGATCCCATCCCACCACCAAGACAAAGTGAAGACTGCCTGTGTTCCTGGGCTTTTGGGTCTGACAGTCAAAGTTAGAGCAAGACCCTTGGACTGCACATCAGACTGCAAACCCATAAAGGGAAATGTAATGCACAATCTTTGTGTGAGCCACAGGAAACATAATGGAACAAAGGAATAAAGAATTCATAACTTTCAAGCAGAGGTTCAAAAAAAATCTGTAGTTCGGTGTAAAAGTCAAACCCTACAAACAGGTGATGCTTGAGTAGGGATGTAAGACTAAAAGGATAATTTTAGGTCCTCGTGTCCTGTCCTGTACCTTTGGAGTATGTGTCTTTTCAAAAGCAACCCAAGCCAGAGTAGCAGTGCAGTGTGGTAGGTTGACCCTTGCTGGCCACCAGTTCCTCACCAAGCCTTTCAATCTCTCTGTCCTCAACTGGACAGGAGGGGTGGGAAATATGATTGGAGATAGTAATTGGTACACAATCTCCCTGAACCTATCACAGGGCAACCAGACTTGTCTTAGGGAACTGAATTTAATTTATGGCCAGTCAAATCAGAATAGAATAATGAGAAATAAGAACAGATCTAGAAACACCTTACCCCACCCCTCCCTTCTCAGGCTCAACTTCACTCCTGACTTCTCCACCACCTCCCCCAGGCAGTGCAGGGGGATGGGAACAGGTAAAGAAAACTCAAATAAATTAGTATTTAGGACACCACACTCCATGTTTCTTTGGAAATGCTATTTACAAAGCCCGCTTAGCCATAGTAAAAAAAAAAATTATCAAATAGTTTCAGGTTTAAGGAGGACATGTACTGCCATGACAGCGAAAAGTTACTTGTTAAATAGCACATACCTTGCTGAGTGGGTCTAGGCTTTTAGTTTTCCAGTTGTAAAACCTCTGAAAAATTACTCAGAAGAATGCAGATTACTGTTCACACTGGGGTTGCACTTTCCCCCCATTAGTTTGATTAAACTGAAAGATCTGTGATAGAGTACAAGGTGTCTGAAGCATCTCCTTGGATCCTAAAAAGGAAATTATTTATTCAGCCTCTGCTTATCTATTTCACAAGAGTGAAATGTCTTACATAGTTTTTAAAGCTCTGTTTGGACTGCTCAGGCACTTGCAGCACACTAAATAAATCCTAAAAATATTCAGGATCTTCCTGGTGGTTCCCTAAATGTCCCTATGGTGAAATCAAGTGGAATTTCACCAGCTAGTTGCTTTTGTCTGAGCACAGATAGTAACTATTAGTACACAGATAGTACACATTTAGTAACTGTGTTGTTTAGTTGAAGTGTTTCCCCCAGAAGCTGCAAGAAGCAATTTTGTTGGTTTGGTTGTCTGATACTCTTTTGGCAAGGAAGGAGTCTTCCATCCCTTGCTCTGCTTTATCTGATGGGTATCACACTCACTCTCACAGCCTCTCCAGCCCTCTGTGTTCTGGTACTACCTGCTGGAGCTCTCCTTCTACTGGTCCCTGGTCTTCACTCTGCCCTTCGATGTGAAGAGGAAGGTGAGTGGCAGCCTCATGGAAGAAGCAAGCACAAACAGGTCCCAAGCTGAACACTCAGGAGAATCATCTCCAAGAGCACATGTATAGTGCTGCTCTGAGGTTTTGGTGGCACTCTGCCCTTGGCTTATTCCTGGGAATTTCCATTCCTGGTCCCTGGCTTCCCTCTCCTCTGAGAAGCGGAGAACACAAAGCCCATCATAGAAAAGTGCAAACTACAGCATTATGTATTTTTGTGTTTATGTATTTATGTATTTTACTCTGACCCTCTCCCCTTTCTGATCAGGACTTCAAGGAGCAGATAGTCCATCATGCTGCAACCATCTTCCTGATCAGTTTCTCATACTGTGCCAATTATATCCGCATTGGGACGCTGGTGATGGTGATTCATGATGCTTCTGATTGCTTCCTAGAGGTGAGCTCCACAGCCTACCTGCCCAGCAAAGCCTGATGAATGCTCTTAGCCAAAGGATCTCATTTGATCTAGCACAGTATGAGCCAAGCATTATGGTGTTTCACAGCAGTGCTGCTCTCCTGACCAAGCCGAGGGTGCCCTGCAGAGAGGCAGGAGGAGGCATGAGTACCTGCATGCACTTGTGTCATATCTCACTCATTAGTCTCCTGGAGCATGTGCAGATGCAGTGTCTTGGCCTGCTGTTTTATTGTTCTTTCTCCTTCCAGCCAACTAAGATATTCAATTACATGAAGTGGAAAAAAACTTGTGACAGCCTCTTTATGGTCTTCTCAGCTGTTTTCCTCATCAGCCGCCTGATCATTTTCCCCTACACGTGAGTCTGCTGCAGTCAAGGGAGATGGAAAAGTTGCCTTCTGAGAGACAGGATATTTCACCTGGGTGCTGAATCTTTTGCTGCAGCCTTTGCTTTTCCATCCTGGAGCTTTTGTGCCTGCCCTTTGCATGGGCTGCAGTGCCACGTGGCTGTTGCACCTGCCTTGGAGTTCACAGAGTAGGCTTAAGGTCTTGAGCTGTTCTGCAGAGGAGGGGTCCTTGGCTGTGGGTCTGTCCTGCTTGTTTCTGCTGGGGAACTGGGCTGTCCCACATGAGGTTAAATATAAGACAGAGGTGACCAACTTAAAACATCCTCTTTGAGCTTTCTGGGTTTTAATTACAGCCCTGCTAACAACAGGCTTTCCTTCAACTGCAATTTTCTCTCTCTTGCAGGGTGCTCTATAACACCTACTATTACTCCATGGAGATATTCCAACCCTTCTTTGGATACTACTTTGTGAATACACTCCTGACAATTCTGCAGCTGCTTCATGTCTTCTGGTCCTGCCTCATTATTCATATGGTCTACAAGTTCATCCTCCAGGGCACGGTATGGAACAGTTTGTAGTCCCCTTTACATCACCCGGGGAGGGAGGGTCCACCGGGACTCCTTGGGAGCAACAAGGGTTCATCTGGGATGGATTCCTTCTTGCCCTTGTGAAATGATACATTCCTAACAGTGGGGTGAAAGCAACACCCAATATTAACAGGTAAAGTTGACCAAATTATCCCATTGTTTCTTCTTTGTCTTCCTTTTAAGGTAATGAATTAAATATTAACAAAATATTTACAAAAATGGATTACAGATCTCCTTGTCAATAGCAGGAGGAAAAAAAACAAACATAAAACGCTGCAGAGTTGGGTCCCTTTGTGTTGAGCTGTTAGTTTGTTAGAAAAGTGTTGCTTTCAGACTGTCCAAAGCTGTGAGCTCTGCCTGCAGCCATGCAGGCCAAGTATGGTCAAAAGCTGTGTCCTAGTCCCTTTGGAAAATAGGAAAGGACTTGATTAACTGCCTCCCCCAATCTTTCTCCCAGATGCTGATTCCCAAGGGAGAATCTCCTCACTTTTAAAGTCCTCAGTCCTGGGCATCTGTGGTTTGTTGCTGCTTCTTAACTTTTCCAGGAATTTTTAATGGTTACAAAGGTGGAAACTAGAACTCCACTGAGACTGATGTCAAACAGAGGGAGATAATCTAGAGAATCTGTTTCCAAGGATGATGTAAAAGCTGAAAGCAGAGCCTAGAACTGAGTGGCTGAAGCAGCAGGTGAATGTTGAGCCTGCTGTACAGACTTGTATGTTTGTATTGTTTCTTGTTTGCATTTTTCTGTAGATGGAAAAGGACATGAGAAGTGACACGGAAGAAAGTGACAAGGATGAAGAAAGAGAAAAGATTAGGGAAAAGGAGAAAAATGGGATCACGTATTTTAGCAACGTCACAAGTGACAATTACATCCAGAGGAATGTCTCTGAGCCACTGAACAGCAGAACCCATCTCATTAATGGCCATGTCAAGGACAGATAGCTACTCTTATCCTGATCTAGTCAGTAATGAATCCAGTCTTTTGTCTTTAGAACCAGTTTTGCTCATTATGTAGACAAAATGAAGTGCAATTGCAGTATCATAGCTTCCTATCAAAAGAAGTGTTTATAGTCAGTGATGTCTGAAGGAAGTTTTTGGTCTTTCTTCAGTAAAAGCTTACTATAGGTTGTAGTCCTGAAGCAGATAGAAAGGGATCAAAGCAAAGTTTGACTTGTATTAGACTGTACTATAGTTGTTAAATGTGTTAATCTTGAAAAATGCTGGCAATGTCAAGTTTTAACCACCTAATGTAGCAGCAATCCATTTGGCCTTTGGTCAGCCTCTGGAGGCCCTGACCCATTACCACTAATGATTATGGCTAACAAGAAAGTGTGAGACTCTAAATTTTAGTAGGGGACACCTCTTTGAAGAATACAGGAGCCCCATAGACACTCAGAAAATTAAAATTAAGCATAGTGGAATGAAAACTTTGGAAAGACATAGGAGAAAACATTTTTATCTCAAAGGAAATGCTGCTGTGTGCCATATGAGCAGTTTTGTAAAGATGTGGATCTCAGTGCTTTCTGTTGTCAACATTATTGCCACAAAGGTGGGAACTTGAAAGCCCAGACTGGAGAGATTACCCACTCAAATCATAGCTGGAACAGATGGAAAATCCTGGCAGCTGTATCTCAACTGTCAGGTAATCCTTTAAGCACATCTTGGAAGGAAACTGTCAGAAGAATGGAGGTGACAAGAAACTAGATTAATCTAGAGGACAACACTGATTAATAGCTCATGTTTTCACCTGGTATGATTGGCACAGTGGGAAATGTTTCCAGAGTCAGCTTGTCACAAAAGGGAATACATTTCCCCAGTCCTCAGAGGAAAAAGGATCCAGAGAAGATCTGCTGAACATTATGGAATAATCCTCTAATGTGGCCTTCTAACTCTAGGGCTTCTGCCTACTTGTAGCAAGTTTAAAACACTGGTCCATGAAGTCATGATGCAGTTCTGATCCAGTTTGTTTAGGTGTCCTGTATCTTATATCCTGTGCAGTCTTAGACTTTGGACTCTGTAAATCCTTGAAAGCATTAAATTAGTGACATGAGTTCTGTTTCATAGATAGATTAATCTATTATAACAGAATATTGACAGATTCACTGTAATGAGTGTAGGGACTGCCAAGGCCATGCAGACACTTCCCTATTTGTGCCCAGTAAGGGCCAATCCTAATTTGGGGGGGGAACATGGACCAAGGAAATGCCTGATTTGAGGAGGTGGTGCATATGTTTATATTAAAGTCAAGTGACAGCATAGAAGGACAGGAGGGTTTTTGAGGATTCCACTTAGTTCACCACAGAGCTTTGATCTGAGCTTGTGTGTGCTCATCTTAGGATTCAGCCAAAATACATTGGATAATTGGAGAGGGGAAAAAGTAATTCCAGCACAGGTGATTCCCAGGCAGCAACACACTTTGGGAGGAGAGCATCTGTTCCTGCATAGTCATTTAAATTTGAATTGGCTGAAGATAGTGTCTGAAACCTTCAGCTAACTTGGAGTTCTAAGTACATGTTCTGCAGGCTGTCATATTTCTTTAATCTGAGTGTACAACCTTGCCACTCCTCTGCAGGTGATGTGTTCAGGAGGGATGGTTATGTATCATTTTGTACTACTGAATGTAAATGTTCTTTATAAATTACTTTTCAAAGGTTTGATTGTCTGGCCTCTTCTCTGCTTCCTGAACTAGCAGGAGGTGACAGGGCTCATTGGGATGGAAGTGTGGGGGGGCCATGTCTGGGTGCCCTTGCCAAGGTCGATGCATGTGAAGCAGATGTGGAGGGGATGTTTGATACCCAGGACATGCAGCCATCCTGGGCCAAGCCAGTAGAGACTGCAGCTGCCTGATCTATCTCTTGCTGGGTTAAAACTGGGTTTGGCTGTGGAACAAGAGATACTTAGCGACACCCCTGACCTAAGAGCAAGACAGGTGACTTGGTACTGCTCAGGCAGTGGCAACTCAAGGATTGCAGCACTGGGGAGATTGTGTGGGCTTGAAAGGGTAGGAAGGGATACATTAATATCTGTTCTTCTTTTTCATGATGTTTTAGAAGGCTGGGGAAGATCCCTGCTACAAAAATCACACCATCTCTCATCTGAGGATCTGAATCCTTTCCAAAGACTGCACAGTGAACTGTGGAGTAACTGCAGACATATGTTGCTACCTGATGAATTTTATCCTCGGGTCTTTTCTGTCCACCTGAAACCTGAGAAACTCATTAGGAGGTAAATCTGGTTCTTGTGAAAGGATACATCAGGAGAGCTGCTGGACTTTACTAAGAATTACTGAGTGCTGCTTTTAGCTGAGGAACTGAGCATGCCAGGGGGGAGTCACTGAGGCAGATCAACCACCAGATTTGTTTTCTTAACATCAACTTGCTAAGGCTTAAAGAAGCTCTGTGTGTAAACAGATTCCTTCCATATTGTTCCACTTCTCTTGACATCTTCTGCATGGGTACATCCATACTGGGGGCATCACAGCCCCAGCACAGAGAAACTGTTGTAGAAAACAGCAAGACTGTCTCTAGCCTGCTGATAAACCCAGCAGAGCAGATGGAGCACTGGGCACCACAGCAGAGTCTCAATGTTTCCCCTGGATCTTTTTTCATCCCGTGGGCACAGGGGAGGCATTCATCACACGAGGTGTGTGTAGGAAACAGGTCAAGTACTGCAATCCACCTACTTATCTCAGAGCTCTGCGCTCTTCAAGAAGTTCGTCCAGCTACAGGTGTGCATCACATAAGGTTATCAAGCAGCTGTGGGAGCTGAGGTGTCCAGCTTCAGGTGAGCTACAAGACCTTTACTACTGCTCCCAAGCTGCTGTGTAGTGGGTGAGACGAGGACTGGCAAAGCATGGCTCCTAGGCTGGCATCTGGCCATCCTAGCCCAAAATTATGGCTGACGTGAGTCTGCTAACTCAGTAGATGTGGACATCCAGCACTGTTCTGGATCTTGCTTTAAGAGGAGTTTGCCACAGTTGTTCCCTTCCCCTGCACACTCTTAGGGAAGAGCAGAGATGTGCATCCACCACTTTTTTCATTGTACACCCAAGGGAACCTTTCCTTGGATTGCTACACTTGGAATTGCTTTTCTCATTCACACCTGGGCAACAGGCACAGTGCCTGGAGGTGAGGGCGTTCCTAAGAAACAGCAAGGGCTTGTTTGGAAAGCTGAAGTCATGTCGAAACAAGGGAAGTGGAAAGAACCTGAAACTTTGGCAGATTAATGTGAATATGCAATAAAGCAGGCCAAGAAGTATCTTGAGAAGCAATGGGGAAGGCAATACCAATCTCTGAAACGCTGGAAATACTGCAGGAGTCAGATAATCAAGGCATATAGCAAGAACACTGGGGCAAGATCAGGCTAGAGCCAAAAAAAACCCATTAATGAGCTGCCTGCGTGTGACTTGCTCAGAGAGGGTCCAGTACCTGGCATCCTGGTGAGGCTGCATCCTAAGAGGATCTATTTCAGGCTGACGGGTGAGAAAATGTTCCATAGCACAGAGACTGAGAGTAGCAACCCTTCAAACCTGGGTGACATTCACTCAGATGTCAAAAGGAAACTCATACAAGAAGGAGTACACTTACTTACTGTGGAATGCATTTTTTTCTTTCAAATCATCTTGTTACCAGAAAAATTTAAGGAGGTTCCAAGTGGGAATGGGAGGAGCCATAACCATTTGTAATCCAGCATTCAGTCTCACCAGAGTTGTATAAAGTGTAATAAATTATGGAATTTATGAGAACACAAATATTAGAGGAAAAAGCCCCCATGAGTTGTGTATGAGGAAATAATGTCTTGAGTTATCCCAGAGAGTTTGCAAGCACCTGCAGATGAGAGAACTTGCAATCTCCTCAGCTTTGGAAAGGCATTCAGAAAGTTCCCTCGCCACAGGCTTAAAGAAATCCACTTGAGGTTACCCTGAGAGACCAATAGGGATTTTTTTTGCAGCTATGTATTGCTGCAGGTGCCCCAAAAAGGGGGAAGGAAAGGCAGATGGCAAAATTGGCTGATAATGGAAGTTTCTCATAATGACTGCAGACTGCAAGCAGTTGCAGAATGGGTTATGGTCCTGTGGGACTGAGTCATAAAACACAAAATTTAAATGAAATATTCAGGAGAGGAAGGTGGTTCACATGAGAAAGTGTTAGCAGCTCAGAATAGTTCTGGGGAGCAGTGCATCAACTTAGTGCTCAGTATGTTGTGGTTCAGAATGCAAATAGGGTGTGGGATGCTGCTGGGCACGGTGAAGGAACCAAAACTGAGACTGTTGGAGTCCTGAGGGGCCCAGAAGATCTTCATGTCAGTGGTCAGTCTCTTCTGGGGTCCCTATCCACACCCTCTGCCAGGTGTTGAGTTTTGCAGCCTGGGTAGAAAGAGGGGGAAAGAGAGGTTGTTATTGTCACCAGGTGGGAAGCTCAGTCCGCTGTGCAGCAGAGTGGCATTGACATCAGCCACCTCCCTTACCCCCATTAAATTACTTCCTTTCACTAGGACATCTTACCTCACCTCCAAGCTCACAGGCAGGTCAGAACAAGTGATGCTGTTGAAGTCATCCTCGTGGGATGGAGTGGGAGGCGTGGAGCAGGAAGGACAAGGGTTTGGAATTGAGCTGGGAATTTAGGAGTGAGTTTTGCTGCTTCCTGCTTGCTGAGTCCCAGAGCCTCTGCCTCCCGTCCCAAGATGGGACTGTCAGAGGGGTTCTGGCACCGTGAATACTGGCTGCCACCTGGAACTACCTGGGAAGACATGGAGTCTGCAGACACACGCTACCCACAGCCTCAGGACCTCCTGCTCAGAATCCCTGAGCTCTGCTCTCGATCGATGTCCGATGCATCTTTGAAAGGTAAGTGCAGCAAACCTGGGTTCTCCTGTGCCACCAGTATCTGGCAGGGTCATTCCAGACTAAGCCAAAAAATAAATAATATACAGAACCTGTATATTTAAAATGTGTCTTTAAAATATGTTTTTAAACCATATTTTTAAATATGTCTTTAAAATATGTTTTCTACTCAGTTTGAGTATGCTTCCAAGGGCTCTGACAGAGGGGAGATTTAAGTTGGACATTAGGAATATTTATTTTACTGCTAGAATATTTTCTAACACTGACACAATGATTTTCCTGTCTCTTCCAACTGTCCAAAGGACAAAGACTGACAGGGGTTAAAGCCCTTTATTTATCATCACCCTTGAGGAGTTTATGTACCATAATGCTGACCACTATTTCCAATCATGACTTGAACCCTTCATGCAGACACAAAGGTTTCACTGGTTTCATTTGCCAGGTAGAAAAGAAAAAAAAGACCATATTCCAAAGGGATAGATCTATTTTCAAAATTAAAAAATTTCCCAGATATTGAACATCTTGACATAAGATGTTCTTGACATATTGAACAAACTTTACATAATCCAAGTTTTTCCAGCTGTAAAGCACATGAATTTCTTTTTGGTGATGTTGACTCTAGCATCACTCAGGCCGACGTATCAAATGTCCTCACAGAGACACACCCATGAACAGGAAGGGGACAAGGGAGTTTGTTTTCCATGACCTGGCACGTGCTGACGTAGGGATCAAAGAGGACAACAACTGGCAGGGCACTGTTCCCCTTCCTCTGCCCCAGGAGGTAAATCCGTCCATTCACAGTGCTGCACCCCATGAAGAACTTCTGGGTCAAGCATTCCTCATCCACCTTGGTCCATTCATTTGTCTCCACATCAAATCTAAAAGCTCCCCCTCCAAAAGTGTAGAGGGCACCATTCAGGGATGTGATGCAGAGGTCATACCTGGGAGGGAAGAAACCCTTGGTCAGAACCAAGATCTGAGCCCTGAAATCCTCAGTGTGACCCCCACTTTGGGTCAGGATGGGGGGGGGAGGGTTCTGTAGTGGAGAGCGGGGCAAGGGATGGCTTCTGAGAGAAGCTGCCAAAAGCTGCCCTGGCTCCAACTCCAGCTCCATCTCTGGCCAAGGCTGAGCCCACTGGTGATGGTGGATGCACCTCTTTGAGGAACATCTGTGAGAGGGGTGTTCTGGGTGGATGTGGTGCCAGTTTTTGTAATGGGAGAGGGACCCTGGGCATGGCTCCTGTACATAGATGCCACAAACTCCCTCAGCTCCAAAATATCCAGTCCCACCTCTGGCTAATGTTGAGGCCATCAGTGGCAGTGGATGGGCCTCTTGCAATTAACATTCAGGAGGGGAAAAGGAGTGGAGGTAAGACTTCAGAGAGGAGGAAAAAGGAATACCAGAGCAATGCCAGAGCAAAGATACCAAGGTTGGTGAGGAAGGAGAGGGAGAAGGTGCCCTGAACAGATTTTTTTCCCTACATCCCAGCTGTTCCCCTGCCCCCCATGGAGGAGGATGGTGGAGATGTGGAGAGAGCAGCAGCCCTGGAAGACCCCAGGCCAGGAGAGGTGACTGTTCCCAAAGCAGCTGTGACTCTCTGAAATCAGGAGTGAAGGAATTTAAGCCAGGAAAGAAGGGAGGGGTTGGGGAAAGTGTTTAAGACCTGGTCTTGTTTTCTCTTTCTCCTGTTCTGATAAATTAAATTCTTCTCTTTTTCCCCTCAAGCTGAGTGACCACAACTGGTGGGTAAAAACCTCCCTGTCCTTGTAACAAGTCACAAACTTCTACTTGGATTTTCTCCTCCCTACCCCACAGTGCTGGGAGGGAGGGAAGGAGGGAAGGACAGAAGGAGGGAAGGAGGGAGGGGATGCTGGGTTGTTGCTGGCTGGACCTCAAACACAACAGCCCTTAGTCCTCATACCGAGAGTCCCATAAACAGAGAATCAGTCCTGGTGGGACAGGACTTCTGGATTTCTCCAGTCCAACCTCTTCTTGAAGCAGGACCAACACTGGAACCTTTCTTCTCCTGCCAGGTGCCAAAAAATTCTTACCTTGGAAGCGGGGAGAATGAGATGACATCCCAGCTGTCTGTCTCTGTGTTCAGTCTTTGTACTCCATCATACACATGTCCATTTTCATCCAGGCCACAGACCACATAGATCCTGCTTCCCACACTGACCGCATCCCCTCTCTCCACAGGTTGAGCCATGGGACTCATGCTTTCCCATTCCGAGTCCATCAGTCCCATGCGTTCCACTGCTGGGATTATCCCTTCATCTGTGCTCCCTCCAAGAACATAGAGGTAGAGCCCCACTCCTGCTGCACAATGGCTGTTCCGGGACTTCTTCATAGCAGGTCCTTCCAGCCAGTTATTGTCCAAGCAATTGTAGATAAGCACCCAATCCACACTATACCACACAAACTCATCACGAAAATATCCTCCTGTCACAAAAAGGAAACTCCCTGCAAAAAAGAACAGAGGAAAGTATCAGTCACACGGAGGCTGAAAATTGCTCCTGAGGACCAAGGTTCCCATTTCTCCCTGGGCTGTACTGGTGAGGTGGAAGATGAGCAGAGGAAATTCCTGCTCTTTGTATCAGTTTGCAGGATTTGATTCCTCATCTGCACAGATATGTTGGGTCTGCAGAACACAGTAAACCCCTTCTGATCTGCTCCCACTCTTGAACAGAATGATATAAACATTGGTTGGAAAGAACCTCTCATGTCCAAATTCCCACCTGAAACGGGACTATCAGCACCACTTAATAAGGGGAACCAGAGTATTGAGCTGTCTTGAAAGTCTCCAACAACCACGGGCAAATTTAACTTGACAGCAACTAAATCTCAGAAGTTACCATCTGTCAAAACAACCATGGAAGAGAAGGGGGAAAAAAAAAAAAAAAAAAAAAAGGCTGCTTACAGTGAAGTCCTTAGACTCACTCCAGATAAAGCTAAGGCACAGGGTTCAATAGTTTCTGCTATATGAAAAGAAATATTCAGCCTTGTCTAACATTCTCCCAGTACTAAGGAAAACAAAATAATTATTTGAACAACTATAGACACAAAGATTAATGAGGTTTAAGCACCACTGAACAACAGCAGCTTTACAGAAGGAGCAGAACTCCCTGCAATTGGGTGTTGAAGCCTCAACTTCACTTTGCCTTTGCTCAGCCCCACTTTTCTGGAAGTTACCTACTGCTGCCACTGCATACTGGGTGAGGTTCCTGCGCTGCAGTGGAGAACAAGCTTGCCAGGTCCCCCTCCTAGGTTGAAAGAGAAATAATTCTTGCTCTTCCTTGTCATGCTTTCCTCCCAGGACATACAAGGTGTCATAGCTCCGGCCAGCATAAGGACACAGTTCCATATTTTGCCAGCTGGGTGGAGGACAGCTGTCTAACTTCTTTATTAGTCTGGAAAAGGTGTCTGTCTCTCCAGAATGTTTGCTGCGTTTCACCAGGACATCGAGGAAGAACAGACTCAGAAAAGTGACCCTGACTTCACCCATCAAATCCAGAAAGTCTTCCTCTCTTGTTGCTGGGTCCTCCATTATCCACCTCATAATACTGTCAAAAACCACATCTTCTCGTGAAACAAAGAGGTCATCACTTTTTAGGAGCTGCATCAGTATTTCTTTGGGGAGTGCCTTAAATTCTTCCTGGCACATCACATCCCCCCAGTGCGTGAGGGCCACGTTCATAGCAGACACATACAGCTCTACAAAGGCAAATTGCTGGGAGTAAATCATCAGGCCCAGGCAGTTGGAAACATGCAGTTCTCTCTCCAGAAATTTCTCACACAACAGTTTCACCCTCTCAAACTGGAAAAAATCAGCTGTTTCCAGTAAGCTGGTCACATTTTCTTGACCTATAAGCACTTGGGCCGTGCGAGTGAACTCAAGTAGGGCCTGGAAAGGCTCTGGGTCAATCCCTCTGATGACAACGTGGTGCTCAGAGCTTTCTCTTGCCCCCCCAAAAAACATGGCTTCAAAGTAACGACTGTGTACTGAAAGTACCCTACGGCTGACCTGAAAGAGTCTCTCTCCAACCTCAAGAGTTGTGTCTGCAATAATTTCTGTCTGAGGTCCCAGCTCCTCTGGTTCTTGTGTGGGCTCCATGCTTGCTGACTGCCAGACAGTTAAAATTAACTCAGCCCTTACGCAGCCTTCAGTTATGTGAGGTCTCTGGAAACATTATCCCCCTAGCAAGGATAAATACAAGATAAGCCAATCTTGACCTAAAAATAGAGTATGTTTTCTAACCTCCTGCTTTGCTCTTCAGTCCTTCCTATTGCTTTCAGACCAGCAATAGGAGAGCTATATAACCAAACACCCACAGATTTAATTAGCATCTACCTTAGCCAGGTAGGACCATAGCTAATTAGGGGAGCTGTCAGCCAAAACACAAGCCTGGAGTACAAGGAGGAAAGAGAAATAACCAAGACCTTCCTAAGCCTGAATAAATACCAAGTTGTAGAACATTGAACCCAGTACTTGTCACTTCTGCAAATCAAGAACACAGGAAAGCTTGAGACTTCCTAGGAAAAAAAATACCCACACACTTCCCTTCAACACTCACTTCCCTTGAGAGCTTCAGCAGTTGTTTCTGACAATATACTCAGGGAACAAGAGTGCAGAGATGGTGCATCATGTTTTTGGTATCAACAAGCAGCAATCTCTCTCCCACCTAAGGGACAGCTCAAAACTCTACTCAGGCTGATGGTGAGGAAATTCTGCTCCAAACAGGCTGAATAAGGAGCCCCTTTTGAATGGCACAACTGCATGAAGAACAAGTTTTGTAGTGTTAGGAAAAAAAAAAAAAAAAAAGTTGAAATGAGTGGAACTCTACCCAAAGAATGAATGCCTAGATTAAAATCCAGCAGCATTCCAGTCTGCACAGACAAATATGCCATATAAGAGAACTGCTCCCTAGATCCATAGCCTGCTGGGAAGTCAGATAGACTGAACTGGCATTTACTGACTCCAAGTTCCACTTCAGAGCTGACCCAGGAAAGGCTATGAAATAGAATACTGTGCTGCTGCAAAAATGGACAGCTCATGCAACCCACCCTGGGTGTGTTTCACTGATAAATTCAAGGAACAAGACTGCTGCCACCATCAAAAGAGTACTTTGCCACAGCCTTCTCATTGTACTCAGGAAAATCATGTGGCAGAAGCAGGTTATGTGCAGCCTAAGGGTCTTTTAAATGCCATACAGAAATGTGTAAGTCCTCAGAAAGGAGATGAGATGCTCTCAGTCGTTTCTCATCTATTTCCTGTCTTAGTGGGGAACATGGCTTCTGGTCCCTCCTGGTTTTACTGTGTTTACCTTTCAAACAAATTTCATTTAGAATTACAGTAGTGGAACACTGCAGTATCAGCCAGAGAGCACTTTTTCAGACTTAAAACCAGACATTTAGGAACAGATTAATTCCTATTTATTCACACAAAGGTCCTCAAGTCTTACAATTTCTTCAGTATAAAAGAAATAAAAATGTTTACTTACAAATCAAATTGTAACAAGCAGAACCACAAGTAGATAGCTACAATATAAAAATATACAGTATTTCCAGACACTGCCTACAACTGAACATTAGGATCTTAAATATTCTTCCCTAAAACTCCAGGAATTTAATAGATACTTCTGTAGGGTACATGTCATTCAGCCAAGAATCATCCTAGAAGTCAGTCCAGTCCTTCTGCAGAAGTTGGTCCCCTCCTTCTGACACACAGATTGGGAAGAAGGGAAGCAATTTTCCTGCATGTGCTGGAACAGAAGCAAGCAAGAGAGACTGGACTTGACAGCAAGACTACAATAAATGCTTCCCAACTGAGTACTGACACCTAGAGCCAAAGAAAAACGTGCTCTAATGCATTCAGGTTTTAGGTTAATTTAAATTAAATACAACTGTATTTTTTTAAATGTCTATAATGTAACCAATATTCAGGGCATTTTTTACTCATTTTATGTGGTTGTTTCAGCACTCACAAGATCAAGAGGGTGTTGGACAAATCCATGACAGTATATTCCCTCCTGTCAGCAATGAACAATCTAGTTAAACATTTATTTGGGGGATACAAAAAACAATAATCAGAACTTCTTACACACCATGCCCCATCCTCTCATCATTTACAGAAAGCCACAAAAGTAAAAGTTGACTGTTCTTTCACACTAACAAATACACATTCAAATTCCTCCCCCAAAACAGGAAGCTCCTCACACACTGATAGTTTCCTCTGGTAATTTGCACCCTTGAAGCCTTCAGAGACAATCCAAAGCAAACATTAGCCATCTTGCTGTTGAATGAAAGGGTTTGGAATAGCTTCCATTCCATCCTGTGGACAAATAAGAACCACTGAAGTGCCTCTGCAGACCACAAGTCCCAGCTGACGTGTGTCTTCTGTTAATTTGTATTGATCATCTGGATCTGAAAAACAGAGATCCACAGTTCCAATGGCAATGTAGGGAAAAGAAACCAAATCACATCAACTTTAAAAGGTACAGATATTGTTTTTTTCCAGGCATCTCTGCACTCTTTTATTGAACTCATGGACTAAGAGTGATGCAGCAGTAATGTTCAAGACATTACTGATTCATTCATTTTCAAAGCAGTGCTTCCCACAATAAGTGATAAAGAACTTCAATTTGTAAGCAAAGCAGAACACATTTTTTAAAGAATTCCAAGGTCCTTTCACTCATGTAACCAAAAGCATGCATACAAGTGATTTTAAAAAGCTCCTAATGCCACTTCAAATTCCTTTATAGACATTCTGGGACCAATGCAAGTCAAGAAAAGACCCATGAAATGATCAGAAAGCACTGGTTCACTCCCAGCCCAAGTGAGGGACAGACAAACCAACATGTTACACAAAACCAGACAATTTTACCCTCCTGGAGGCAACAATATATTTGATAAAAACACACTACACATCCTTTAAAACTCACATCTAAGAGCAAAATTAAAGCTTCAGGTGCTCCCTTCCAAGCATGCAGGAGAATACTCTTCTAAAACACTCTCCTATCACAATTATGTTTCAGGGTAGAAAATGGGAAATGGGAGTATTTATCCTTGGATGGGAAAAGAAAAAAGGCCTACAGCTCTATTAGCTCTAAGATGCTACAGAAGGCTTTAGTCCCACAGACAATCAAAGCCTGCATTTCGAGTAGAGTTTCAGACAGCAAGATAATAGTTTTTGCTGAGATGCTTCTCCTGCTTTGAGCAAACTGGCAGCACTACAGCAGCATACACAAAGGCAAAGGCAACTGCCTTATCTGAAGAGAAACACTACTTTGTTCAAGATTCAGAGGACAAAAGCAGCAAATAAGTTATAGAGGAGCTCAAGCAATGGCAACCAAGAATGTTCCACCACAGGGAATGTGCTTAACCTAACTTCTGCCCTCTTATCCCTTTTTTCACAATTTAGTTATCACAAACTGTATGTTTGGATGATGTCAACCTGCAGTTTCTGGCTTTTAACTCAGAGCTTAATATTTTACAAAATTATTCTTGGGTAGAGGGCTGCTTTACACCACTAATATATTACTTACCTCGCATATATTCAATGGTACCATCAAGCACAAGGTTCAGAAGAGGGTCAAATCCTTTCAAGACACCACTTGCTATTGAAGACCACACATAAAACAAAGATTAGTCACTAAAATCAGGTATACAGCAACAAGGACAGATTCAGTTCCCCAACTGTCTTCCCTTCTTCAAACAAGGTTATCAAGCAAAGGAGAGCTGAGATGTTGAACAGTGCTCTCTCTGTCAAAGTGCAAATGCACAAGAACCCAGTTTATGTTGA
The DNA here is from genome assembly GCA_038090715.1 of Florisuga fusca. Lineage (NCBI taxonomy): Eukaryota > Metazoa > Chordata > Aves > Apodiformes > Trochilidae > Florisuga > Florisuga fusca. The sequence goes on from JAAWXA010000040.1 coordinate 515,907, forward strand.
GCCCACTGAAACTTAGTTTTTCAACCAATCCTTCAAAATGCTCTTCCAGGCACTAATATTTTGGTTTTCAGTCCAGTTCAGAGGCATTTTAAGGACACTTCAGCAAAAATCAATATAAGTCACACCACAAACCAAAAGAAGCAAAACAAAACAAATCACAAACACAAAAAACAAACAAAAAAATCCATGCAACCTCAAAACCAAACAAATGCCCTTAACAAAGAGGTACTGGTAAAAAATGAGGCAAGCCTGTAGTATTCTGAAGTGTTTTCCCCAGAAAACCCCTCTTGCAGGTGCCCTCCTGAAAAAAAACCTCTCTAGCACAAGCACTGTCTCACAGGAATACACTGCAGACAGACAAGCACTTTCTCCTAAAACAGATGATTCCACATAAACTGCAAGACCACAGAGAATGATCTCCCAGTTTGAAAAGTACTTGTTGAGTACCAGCATTACTATCACTGCTAACAAGACAAATAAGAGACTCTTAAAATTCCAGATTTTATATGAAGATAAAGGAACTTAGATGAACTTTTTGAGAAGAAAATCTCAACCAACAGATTCAATAGAACTGTCAACTGCCCCAAAGCTACAAAATAAAAATCACCCCAACAAACCCAAACCCACACTTCTGAGAAAGGAGTGCAAGTAAATTCTAAAACCTTATAAGCATCAGGTCCCCATATATTTTTAGATGCTTTTAAAAGCAAAATCAATTTGCTTTGCAAAAGCTTCTGCTGAGCATCTTCAATGCAGCAAGGCTCTAACTTTCAGTGAAACAAGTGATCCCCAAGTGGCTCCATCTGCTGCACAGCTACTGACATGCAAGCAAGAGGGGACATAAGAACCTCCAAAGTGATGAAAAGTCAGGGTGAAATACAGTAAAACTATCCATGAACTCCAAACATATGTTAACACCCAAGAGGGAGGACAAGTGTGTAAATCCTAACACCCATCAGTGTTTCTCTGCTGCTTTAAATACACCCTCACAATATGAAAAAAACCAGCCAGACCAAACAAGACAGCTGACAACAAGTAATAAAAATAAGAGTGAACCAAAGAAACTGCAGCCAGGGGATTAAAGGAAGGGTTAGAGTTTACTTCTCCTTCGTAAACTGTGATAGGAGCTGAGGGAATGGATGGAAGCTGTGCCAGGGGAGGGTTAGGCTGATGTTAGGAAATATTTTTTCACTGAGGGGGTTGTCAGGCATTGGAATGGCCCAGGACAGTGGTGGAGTCACCATCCCCGGAGGCATTTAAAAGGCGTTTGGACCTGGTCCTTAAGGTCAAGGTTTAGTAGTTGGTTATGGTGTTAGTCAAAGTGATGAGCTTGGAGGTCTCTTCCAACCTGAACATTCTGTGATTCGGTGTGAGATCCGCTTCACACCAGTAACAGCAAACACAATAAACGCATCTCTCCTTGATACAAATGTAACGTGACTACAAAGGAGACAAAGTGCGACGGGGAAAGTGCGAGGAAAAACGTAAAAACGCCAAGAAACCTTCATGCTACCTGTGTCACCCCGACCCAGGCTCACCTTCTCTCCCGCCCTGGAATTTCACTCGGATTGTTTTGTCGATGTATTTGGAGAGGTCCAAAATACTCTCCTTCTTCTTCTTCTCCTTATCCTAACGGAGAGGAGCGCGGGAAGAATTAAAAGAAACCCTCCACCTGCCCTCCAATCCCCCCCCGCGTTACAGATCCACTCCATAAGGCTTCATAGCGCCGCTTCCAAGAGGCCGAGACCACCGCCCCGGGGCAGAGCGGGAGAGCACCGGCGGGAAGGAGGGGGCATCACCGGGTGGGAGAAGGCACCGGCGAGAGGGAAGGGGCACCCCCGGGAAGAACGGGGCACCCCCGGGAAGAACGGGGCACCCCCGGGAAGAACGGGGCACCCCCGGGAAGAACGGGGCACCGCCGGGAGGGAAGGGGCACCGCCGGGAGAGAAGGAGGCACAGCGCACACCGCCGCGGCACCC
>JAAWXA010000040.1:517891-649865 GCA_038090715.1 Florisuga fusca
CCGCCGCGGCACCCTCGGGGCCAGGCCACGGTCAGCGGGAGAAGGGCCAGGCCCAGGCCCGGGCCCGATCCCTCCTCACGCCAGGCTGCAGCCACCCCGCTCCTCACCGCCATCTTGCCCGCGCCGCTGCCGACGTTCGCCATTTCATTCACCGCCGCCAGAAGTGACGCGCGGCCCGGAGGAGCCCCCGTTAGCGGCGCCGGAACGCGGGGCGGGACTTCCTGGGGCGGTCGTTGGGGCACCCGGTACAGGGGGGCCCATCCCGGCCCCTCCGACACAAAGCGGGAGGCGGCGCGCCCGGAATGGCGGCGTGGAGGTCCGGGTTCCGCGTTTGGCTTCTCCTCCACCTCCTGCCGCAGGTGAGTGACTGCCCCAGCCCTGAGGCTCCTCAGCCGCCCCGCCTTGGGCAGCCCAGCGGGGCAGAGAGAGATCGCAGGCAGAGCCGGGCGCCGGCCCGACGCTGCTCCCAGGGCCACGGCGGGGCCTGTGGGGTGGGGGCCTCGCTCCGTCCGGCAGCGCTGCCCGGGCTCAGCGGCGCCTTTCGTGGCGGAGCGGAACGCGGAGCAGCGCGGGGGCTGCCGGAGGCCGAGATGCGGCCGCTCTCCTGGAGATAAGGACAGCGTCGTCCCTAAGCCAGGCTGTGCCTCCACCTCTGCGTCGTCTGTCCTCCGCGGTTTAGCATTATTTTTGTATAATATACTATAACATAATACCGTATAATATAAGATAATATCGCATAATATAGCATAACATAATATCGTATAATATAGCATATTATAATATAGCATGACATGACATAACATAAATTTATGTGGGGAATTGTTTGGGGTCTGGGCTGGTTGGTTTGTTTGGGTTTTTTGGTTCTTCTTTACATACTTTACAGCCCTGCAGGGGCTGCAGCCTATTTTAGGGGGTAGGACGCCTTGTTGAGTATTCTTGGGGTAACTCTTTAACATGACAGTGTAATTTTTCCCTGTCCCCTTATTGATTCCCTGCCAGTGATCTTTAGTTACAGAATGGTCTGGTTGCTAGTTAACTTTTTTATTACTACACCATCCCCTTTTTTCATCTTTTCCTCCATTTTCTTTTCCTGCACCATCCCTTCCTTATTCCCCACATGTCCTGTGCATTTTGACATCTCTATTAACGCTTCAAGTGGATTTGTGGTGCCAGCATAGATCCCACCAGTTAATAAAATAAGGGTCAAGAAATGGCATGGAAACAGTTTGATTTGTCAGCTTGGAAAAGATGAGGACATCACGGTGTAGAACGACAGCAGGTGAGATAGTTCACTGGTGGATACTTGGAGATCTTGGCTCCAGCTCCATGCATTGCAGCATATTTCCTTGATGTAAGCAAATCATTTAGTGTGTTTGTGCAGTGGAATAGTGTCCACATGCTTGAGCAGGCTTTGAACAGGGTGGCCAGAGTGCTGCAAGAGTCCTGCTGCAGCAGCAAAAAGTGCATTTACTGCATGCTACTAATATTCTTCTGTTTGCCAAAACTGGCTCGATTATAATTGGTTTGAATACCTTATATTTTGCAATACTGCTGTGTCTTGCACTTGGCACTGGGTTTAGGTACATCAGCCTGAGGCAGAGAGGAGGGATCTGGTGCAGTTGTACTACCCTGGAACAGCACTGACTGATGGATGGGGTTGTTCTGAGGGACATTCCCTCTGCACCAGCTGTACTCATGATCAATGGCTCACTCCTGTCTTAGTGCTTTTGGGTATCTTTGGAGCACATCTTTGTCTCCTCCCTTCAGATAGGTCGCATCCACATTTACTTCTAAACTTTGATTTAAACAGGGAGAAGGAACAGCTTGGATAGTGAAGTAGGGATGTTCCAAACCTGGGTCCACATCTAGGAACACCTAAGGAGGGATGTGATCTTATAGATCCAAGTACAATCAGCTCAGAGATCTTGCTTTGATATCTGAGTCCTCACTTCTCAGTTTACTTCCTTCTCATTCTAATCATTCCTTTGTGGTGTTGCTACCTCTCAGCTGTCCTGTAACGAGCAGATGTACACAAGCCTTTGGCTAATGAAGAACATAGTAACATTGTCTACAGTGGGCATGCTGGATCTAACTGGTTTTCACTATAGTAGCTTTCAGCAGAATATTGAGTTGAGGTGAGGGGTTTTGTATTTAAAATCAGAGTGTTCTGTGTGTAGGTTGAAAAGACAGTCTGAAATTCTGGATTGGGGTAGTGGCTGACAATGTAGTCTCGTGGAATTGTTTAATCATGAATATGAAACTCTCTCTCCACTGTACAGAGCTTGCTGAAGGAGTGTTTTCTTTGTGTGCAGATTTGCAGTTTGCTGTTAATGGTCTTCAGGTTGATAGGTGCAGTTCCTGGGAAATGCACCTCAGCTTTTGGGGAGCTCTGCTCTGTCTTGCATGCTACATATTGCACAAGTAAGCATAGCTTGTTCATTCCTTCTTCAAAACACAGCTCCATGTGTCTGTTAAATCCCTCTGAGGTTCAGGTATCCAACTCAGCTAAGAGAGCTAATGAAATGGAACAAGTGTACTGGGCATCCAGGTGAGACTGGGGACAGAGGCAGGGAGGAACAAGCAATAATGAGCCACTAGGTTGGCTCAGTCACTCACACTGCAGCTTCTTGAAATATGGGTTAGCTGAATTCCTCCTCTCCATCTTCTTCCATCATTTAACTTGCAGGCCCCATTGCTTGTCTCTGAGCTGCATGAATTTACCAACATGACAAAAAAAAAATCTCAGTCAGCAAAAAAAGGTGTTCTGCTCCTTTACTGCATTAAATAGTGTCAGACTTTACGCTTCTGTTGTCTGAAAACCTTTTCCTTGTTTTGCAGCTTCTATATAAAATACTTTGCTTTCTGTTAATTATACAACAGTCTCCATAAAGCTACATTTCTAGCAGATTTCCAGATTTTTTAACTTGTGACTTGGCACTGTTATAGATGGATGCCAGATTGTTAACAATGTTTAAATACAGTTACAGGGGAAATGGGTAATTCCCTGTTTAACTAGGAGAAGGTATTTCCACTGTTTGAGGCTGGGAAGCCCATTCATACAGAAGCTTGCAGGGCTTTCTGAATCACATATTCTGTAAGAAGCAACAATCATAAAACACTTTATTGTCACTACAGCTGTTGTATTTCTGTCACTGTTTGAAAGAGGATGGGCTTGATATCCAGGGACTTGGGAAAGAGCCCAATGGGGGCTGTAGGAATATTGAATAGGATCTGAACAGATTACATTTTCTTCTGGGTTAATCTAGGTTACAGCATAATCTCTATGTGAGACCCACCATAAATGTTGCCACCATCCCAGTGTATGAGCTGCACTGCTTTGAAATTGGAAGAAAGAAAGAAACTGATGCCTGTGGTTCTGCTTTGGTGGGAGGTTAAGAGCAAACTTGCAGCTCTAACAGACTTCATAACTATGTTTTGATGCTAAGTGATAATTGTTTTGTAAAAATGCCTGTTAATTCACATTCTTCATGAGCTCCATTTTCTGCAGACTTTGTAAAACTCTCTACATCCCCTTCTGCTTTTAGATCTGATCATATTCCTTTTAATTCCTCTCATCCTTGATTTTTATTTGCATTTTGGCACACAAAACCACATAGCTTCTAAAGCGTTTTGAGCACTTCACATTAAGAACCCTTTACTCCCTTAACATTTCTTTAAAGAATATCCATTAAGTTGCTCAGAAAGCATAATCATGTATTACAGTCTTCAGTTTGTCATTTGGGGATTATTATCAAGTTCCTATAGTCTTTATCTAAATGGAAATGTAGCAGCACACCCTGTGCTTATTCTCTTGTTTTAAAGGTGTGTACCTTATATCTTAGAAATGTAAAGCTTTTAACCATACAGGCTGGTTGTTTCTCAAAAGCTATTCAATTACAGGTACCTATCTCCTGCAGAACTGCCTGAGCATTTTGGAGGCAGCTGTATATGTAATATTAATCAGCTGGGATGGCTGTGTCACCTTTTAGGTGAATCCCCCCTCAATACTTTGGGGTGTCTCAGTGCATCCTCCCTGGCTTGCCTCAGGGCAACAAATTGAGAGCCCTTACTATAGCACTCCATCCCTCTGCCCCTGGTGTGCTGCCCCACTTTCTGTTACAGCCAAGCACCAGATCATTAACCCCTTCCCCCTTCAAATCAAGTTTAAAGCCCTACCAGTGAGCCCTGCCAATTCCTGCCCCAGAATCCATTTCCTCCTCTGTGACCTCCCATTATTTCCCTAAATGCATCCCATTATTTCCTCGTGGCTCTGGTGCCTCTTACACCAAGCCATGATCCTAGAACCCAAAGCCCTGTCCACAACACCAGTCCTGGAGCCAGGAATTGACCTTTTGGCTCTTCCTGTATGTTCCTTCATCCTTGTGGAGAACACAGCTTGAGCTCCTGATCCCTTCACCACTTGCCCCAAGGCCCTGATTGTGCACCTCTTATCCTTACGTCATCACTACCCACCTGAAGGACCAGAAGTGAGTAACAATCTGAAGGACTCACAAGGGTGGACAGTTTGCCCACAACACCCTTTACCTGGGCACCAGGGTGACAGCAGAGCTCCCTGTTTGCTGGATTTGGTCTGCATATCCTCCTGCATCACCCTCTGCAGGCACTCACCTACTACAATGAGGAAATTACTATGTTTGCTATGTATTATTTTGCAGGGATGGGAAGCTTAAAATATTTCTATTAAAATAAGTGCTTTCGATTGTGTTTAGAATACTTAGCTGAATAACCAGACTATTCACTGCATGTTACTATGTTGACTTTTCTTTGCAGACCTTGTGTTCTTTCTCCAAATTCCTAAAGGATCTAGGTTCTGTTGCTTTAGATTCCTGAAGTTCTTTAGGACAATTGTGCTGTTTAGGAGACTTGTGATGTTTCCATGATTAAGACAACTAGGAGTATTTTTGCTCCCATGGGCTGCTCCCTGTGCAGAGGCAGCTGCTCCAGCTCCCCCCTAAAGACAGGCTGTGGATCAGCTGGGAATTACTTACAGGACTGCAGCCTGAGCTGTACCTGAGTGTAGAGTTCAGATAATTGTGCAACTCAACTCCATTCCAGAGGCTGAATGTCAATTAAAGGTGGCCAAGGCTCATTATTCAGGTTAAGAAATTTTACCTATAACCTTGGAGTAAAGCTGTCGTGTTCTACCTCTGTGATGTTGCTGTGTGTTAGCCCTGGCAGCCACCTGCTCATTTCCACCCCCAGTGAGACAGGAAAGAAGAAAAGTAGAGTAAAATCCAGAAAACTGGTGGGCTGGAATAAAAATTGTTTAATAGGAAAAAGAGAGGTAGAAGAAAGGGAGGAAAAGAGAGAAAGAAAGAGAGAATGGATACTGGTGAGGAAGCAAGCAAGTAAGAAAGAAAGTGGAAGAAAGCAAGGAAGCAAAATCTGTAGTGAGAAAGAAAGTGAATGAAAAAAACCCACAAGTGATGCAAAGACAATTACTCACCACCTCTCACAGTTAGACCAGTGCCCAGCCAGTTCCTGAGCAAAAGGTGGCTAACCTGGAAAAAAAAACCCAAACCCAACCTCTTCACTTCTCATTGCTGAGAATGATAAAGTCTCCTGCCTGGTTGTGACCTCTCCCAACCTCTTGTGCATCCCCCAGTGCATTCACTGGAAGGACTGAATGAGGAGCAGAGATAGCCTTGATACCATGTATACACTCCAGCAATACCAAAATAACTGATATTCCCAGCATTGTTTTGGTCACAATTAAAACAGAGAGCCATGCCAGATGCTATGAAGAAAATTAACTCCCTCTTTAGTCAGGTTCAGTACAGGCCTTAGGCTCTTAGGTATGTAATCTTCACTGCTTGTGGCAAATATTTTTGGATTTTTCACATCAGCAACTGGTCACTGAAGCAGTGAAAAATATGTGCAGCATGTAGTAGTCCTGAGGAAATTCCACTGTTACTCCCTGCACAGATCCTTGACTCTTTGTAGAATCTTTGTATTTCTTTAAAATACAAAGTGGGCCAGACAATAAGTTACACCTATTGCTTCTGCTGTTTCATGTGGCCTAAAATTCTTATAATGAAATTCTTGTTACTTTTTCAGGTGCACTGTGAGTATGGGATGGTACATGTCCTCTCAGAGAAGGGGAGTAGCAAAGGAAAAGACTATTGTATCCTCTTCAACTCTCAGTGGGCCCATTTGCCACATGATCTTGGAAAAGCTGTAAGTACCTCACCAAGCAATGACAGAATGTATTTTAAAATGCCTCTGTTACAGGGAAACCTCTGTTTTCTAAGATTAGTAGAATTTGAGGCAACTTCTTTATTTGTTCTATTTAGAACATATTTTTATCTGTTAAGATCAACCCTAGACAGTGCTATGATGGCAATATTTTTTTCCAAGCAACATGCAGAACTAATGGCTGGTTTTGGTTCAAAACAGAACTATTCCTTTTGTGTAACATTATCAACTAAATGAAAATGGCACTTACCTATGGTTGGGAAGGAGTTTTTCTATGCCAGTATGATAGAAAAAATATACTGCTTGGCCTTGCTAATATACTGAACTGTGACCTTCAGTGCTTTCTGAGTGAGTGGTTCATAGTTCTGTGAAGTGAAAGAATAGCCATAAAATGGTGTAAAACTTTTGCTGCATATCCAAAGCTGTATGAGATGCTTTACTGTTTTGTGTGTGCTATAAAATGACTGTCATGGAATGGTGAAATCAGCAAATACACACTGAATGAGCTACTAATTGGGGAAAATGTGGAGCAGTGACCCATGGTGTGTTTATCACAACTGCAGGTTGCTCCTAGATACACAGATAGTCCAGGTGCTGCATCTGCCTTTGCTTTGTGTAGATCCAGCTAATAAACTCTTGCACTAGATCTGACTCTGAGTGATTTGACCTCAGCAAGTGTACACATTGTGTCCTTCTGTTTCAACAGCAGAAGTGGGAATGCAGAAGTGTGTGAAGATGATTTGAGAGGCATAGGGTGTGGTTCCCCTGAATCCATAGAGATGTCCCAAAGAGTCTCTAGCATTGCAGAGTCTTAACGTATCTGAGAGCTAGAGATAGTACTGTAGACATCTTATTTCAACCAGTCTCATAAAAATTAACTGGAGGCACATTTCAGTGGTTCTGGAGGAGCTGATATAGTCCAGACTAGCGTGCACTGAAGTGAAACTGAAGCACTCAGCACGTTCTGATCTGCCATGGACAGAGCACCTGAGGTGTGTATGCTGTATCACTTAGAATCATAAACTGTCAGGGTTGGAAGGGACCTTTAAGATCCCCCGGTTCCAACCCCTCAGTGAAAAAATTCTTCCTTAAATTATTTGGTAGATAGTTGCATGTTTCAGGTGACTTGCAAATAGAACTGGGCAAAGATATTAATTGCTGTTTAGTTTTTTTTTTTTTCAAGGAATAAGTTGTGCCAGTGTTATTTCTAAAACTTTGAAATGTCTTTGGTCTGTTCCTGTGTAAACACAGCAGAGTAGATGTCTGAGTCTGAGCAAAGCCAAAGCTCAGGCATTGAGGCAAGCCTGCAACAGCTCTGAATTGCAGGCAGTCAGAGAAGCAGCCTTTTTCTCACCCAGAAGAAGTGAGAATTGAGTATCCAGGTGCTTAGGATCCAAAATGTCATCTAACTGGCTATGTTTGGTTTCAAAATGGAAGTTCACTCTTGTTGCCTGTGATTTTGTACTTTATACCAGCCTGTGTTTGTGTTTCTAGCTGTTCATATCCTCCATCATCTCAGCCTGCCACCCTCTGCCACCCTAGCAACTATGACTGAGCTGTTCTCTTACTTCCTGGGTGCATGCCTCAGAACAGCAACAGTGCTGGAGAAAACAAGTGTAGATTATAACCCAAATTACCAACAGAATTCTGTAAAATAAAGTGCAAGACACTATGTAGCTGTTTCAGCTTTTAAGTCAATCTGAGAATACTCTGTCACTGCATTACTCATTCTGAATTACCCTTTAGAAATTCTGTGGTTTCTGCTCTTGCTTTCTTTTATAACTTTAGTTCTTAAATATGTGTGTAACTAATTTCTTTGTTTTCAGTCACTCTTGCAACTGCAGGATCAGACAGCATCTGTTTTGTGTTCTCCTTCTGATGTACCTGATGGGGGATTTAATAATCAAATCCCCATGGTGATGCGAGGGAATTGCACCTTCTATGAGAAAGTGAGGCTTGCTCAGATAAATGGAGCTCGTGGACTGCTGATTGTTAGTAGAGAGAGACTGGTAAGTCTCAGCAAAATGGAAAGAGAGAAAAACATTAATTTGATGTTAGATATTGTCTTGTGTTCATTGCTAATATGTGATGCTCCTGTTTCAAATGAATAACAGACGTGTGTGTTTATGTGTGTACATACATTGTGTAGCTATGTGTGAAAATGGACATCTGAAGGAAGGATTGATGAAACAAGAGGAGGTACTCATTGCATAGATCCATTGTGACATTCAAGTCAAAGGTTCACAATTAATCTTAGGTCCTGTGAAATACTGGAATCATAAGGGAGGTTGGTCTCTGGACTCAGAGTTCAGTAGGACCTAGAGCGTAAAATTAGTAGTTTTGGATACCATAATCAATAGCAGAGGCACTCATCAGTCATAAAATTGTGACCCTGTTGTGCAAAAGATTCTGCTTGAAGTTTGGTTGCTGCATTTTGCTGTTACACTCTTTAATTACCTGTGTTTTACTGGAAACACAGTATAGATTTTGACTTTGGAGTTTTTTCTGTCATTATGATAGTTTCTAGAGTATTTTCCAAATTAACAGAAACAAAACTTGCAACTTTAATGCTTCTAAAGCAATAGAGGTATTTACAGAAATAAATACATCCTTACCTGCTCTGGACTGTCTTTCAGGTTCCTCCTGGGGGTAACAGGAGTCAATATGAAGAGATTGATATTCCAGTGGCTCTGCTCAGCTATACTGATATGTTAGATATTGGCAAGGTAAACTTCACACAAAATGCTCTGGTTTATATTATGTCATTTAAATGAGTATCAAACTCAACTCATTCAGTATTTGAAATCCATGTTAAGAGCTTTGAATCTGTAGAGAGTTGTACTTACCATTGCTGTATTTTGCAAAAAATGCAAACCTACTGAGTTTAAATAACTGAACCTTTGCTACTGTAGCTTTTTGGAAGTTCTTCATAACTTGTGCTTACCTCTGCAGAGTTTTGGCAGCTCAGTGAAAGGAGCAATGTATGCACCAAATGAGCCTGTGCTGGACTATAACATGGTGATTATATTTGTCATGGCTGTAGGGACTGTTGCAATTGGAGGCTACTGGGCAGGAAGCAGAGATGTGAAAAAGTGAGTAACTAGAATGCAGTGTGTCAGTTTTATTGTACTTTTAACAAAAAAAAAAAAGATGATTTTTGTCTGAAAGACCAACTGGTAGCTCTGCTAATGAGGTTTGAAGACTTTGTATAACCAGAGGTGTTGATGTAACATTTGAAAGGACCTGAGCCTTGTATTGGCTTTGTCACTCTGTGAAATTATTAGAGTATAATTTGCATGTAGAGTGTTTTAGTATTGTGCTTTGTCAAAAAGCCAAACCATTGAAAAGCTCAGAAGGAAAATTGGATAGTAGGAGTCCTGTTTGGAGTTTTGCAACAATTCACCATAAAAGTCTATTGTTTAAAAAAAAAAAAAAAAGATTTTGCTATTATAGTGCGAAACAGACTGTTTAGATGGCTAAATTATAGTGTGTTTGTTATGAATCTTTTCTTAAAGTTTTATTGTTACTTTTTGCCAGTAAGTGAAGTTGGGGAGAGGAGGTTGTCTATGCCACACACTAGGATTTCTTCTGAAGTCAGCAAAGTAAAACCTGTGGTAATTTTTAGGATTCTGTTGTGTTGTTGGTGAATGAAAAATAGTCCTCTCAATCAACTAATGCAGCAGTCACTGTTCTATGCATTATGTTATATGTAATGTTCATCCATCCCTGTATAAAGTGGAGTTCCATTGACTTGAGTGGGAATCAATTCAGGCATTGGTGTTGTCATGTTTTCCCAGCCCGTGTAGTTCTTGCTGAAGGTTTGGTGCCCTTTTCTATTTTGTTGCAGAAGGAAGGGACTGATAATTGCCCTGTTACTCGTTTCAGGCGGTACATGAAACACAAACGTGATGATGGGGCAGAGAAACAAGATGATGAAACAGTTGATGTGACTCCAATAATGATCTGTGTGTTTGTAGTGATGTGCTGCTCAATGCTGGTCCTCCTTTATTTCTTCTATGACCACTTAGGTACTCTTAAAGTTGTATTTGTATTGATACGTCTTCATGATCACGAGGTTGCCGTTGTTTAAAGAACATTTTTATTTTGAAAGTACTTAAGAAGTGACTGTCTTTTGCTGTGCTTTTTATCCCAGTATGATTTAAATCCCTGTAGGAAAACAGAGTAGATTTCTAAACTCGCTTTTAGTGAGGTTGAATTAGGTGGTTACAGAGCTTCTTGCAAATGTAGACACAGAATTAATGTCTTCCACCTTTTATTTTTGTCAAAGGTGTTCTCAAACCTATACCTGTCTATTATGATTTATTTTAAACATAAGTTATGGGGACCATTGTCCATTTTTTAATCTGTATAAACATAGTAAATTTCTAATATTAACTTATGAAATTGCTTGACAAAATAACATGAGAGCCCACGGCACTGGGACGTAAACCTCCCATTCTTCAGTGGTTCTAAAAGACACATCTCATCTGTGTTAACTCATTTTGCTCCTGAGTGATTTAATGCTTATGTATACTCATAATGAGAAGATGAACACTTCAGCATAGGTTGCCTTTTAGGCTTAGGATTTAATGACTTATGAGTCATTAAAAGAATATTAGAAAAGAGGTTTTGATTTGTTGGAGTGTAGCTAATGCATAAAGTACACCTGAGTAAAACGAGCTAAAATGACACTTAAGGAGCACAAATTGAATTAACAGTCATTTGAAGTCTCTGAGTTTAACTTTCTCTGGTGAAATGTAAGCCTTGTTTCTCATTCAGGCTTTCTGATTGTCTGTTCTTTATTGAGCCAGGATATGAAAAAGCATCTCTTGCCTTACCCTACTTGGACTTACTGCTTTTTCTTTCCCAGTCTATGTTATCATAGGAATATTCTGCCTGGCTGCCTCAATTGGTCTTTACAGCTGTCTGTCTCCCTTTGTAAGAAGATTCCCTTTGGGAAAGTGTAGGTATGTGGCAACATCGAAGTTTTCAAGAGGCAAAATGATTTTTTTTTTTAATCATTTATTAATGTTTTTTTATTTTTTATTTTTATTAATTTTTTTTAAATCATTTTTAATGTTGGGTAGATGGGGGGTTTGCAAAGTGGCTTCATGCTTCAAAGTGTTTATAAAGGAGGAGGGTATCTCCATAGACAACTGCAGCTTTGGTGTGTTTCCTTTTCAGAATCCCAGACAACAACTTGCCTTATTTTCACAAGCGTCCGCAGGTCCGGATGTTGCTCTTGGCTGTGTTTTGTATCTCTGTCAGCATAGTCTGGGGAATCTTCAGAAACGAAGATCAGTAAGTGTATAGTTTAATTTCTGAGCTAGAAATTGTAAGAGACATTATAGTATAAGTAACATATTCCTAGAAGCCTCAGCTTATTTGGAATTTAGGAGTGACAGGAAAGGAAGTAGAGACTTGGGCAGAAATTCTTAGTTGTTCCCTATGTGCTTCATCTTTGTCTTGTTTACTTAAGTTACAGGAAATTGTCTCTTGTTAAGCTTAAATTTCTCTGAGTTCCAGTTTCTAATCTCATCTCTTTGGCTTAAGACAGCTTTTCAGAAGAGCAGCAAGTTGGCACAAGTTGTCTAACTTATTTCTCAGGTGTTCATCTGCATGTGCATTTGTTCAGAGAGAATTAGAGCTGTGAATATTGCCAGATCTTTAGTTTCTTTCCACAGTCTGGTGTGAGTAAATAACTCTCTACATTCAATATTGCTGCAGTTTGTAGTTACAGCATATTATTAGCACTTTTGTTAGAGTTTTTGCTGGGTTTGATGTTGTATTGTGTTTGGGGTTTTTTACCCCTTACCTCAATTTCAGGTGCTCCCCTTTCTCCATATATACCTGTTGTGTTCATCTTTCTGAGTCCTCTATCAGACATTCTGTGTTAGAACTGAGAATGCTGTCTTGTGTTCCTGCTGATGGTTCCAAAGATACATTGTTTGTGCCTGGAATGCCTGCTTTTCCCTTTGTAAGGGTCCATTTTCTGTGTTCAAGCTGTGAATCATTCACTGACAGAACTCATAAATGGAGGAAGCATCATCTCTGAAGCACCTTTTAGAGAAATGTGTCAGACTGAGAAGTACAGTCATCTAGACCTCTGCTTTTTTAGGGAAACCTTATTTTTTTGTACCTCAACTTCTACTTCTCTGTGATCCTGGCAATGGAGAGTAAAGCAGAGAGCTTTGACACTTCTGTACCTAACAGCTCTGGAATTCCTTCAGCACACAAGGGTGCACACATGGAGAGAGGCCAAAGCACCCCAGTGTTGTCCAGAAAAAAAAGTGGATCTGTTGCCTGGTGTGCAAGAAGCCAATCCTCACACACATGAGAGACATGGTGTTTATTGCAGGTTTGTGCAAAGCTGGGTGCTCACTGGAGCTTCCACAAGTCAAGTATGCCAGCCAGGAGAAAAGTGGCAGTATTTACACAAAAGATATTATTTAAAATCCCACCCAACTAATACACAATTAAGACATACATATGAGGCTACATCGTCGTGTAAAGTCATTCTTTGGGCCTTAGTTCAGGTCCTGTTCCACCTGCACTTGTTCTTCTGGTGGTCTCTCTCATGGTCTTCTGAGGGTCTTTGGAGGAGTCTTCCCTTCACCAGTTGTCCCATATGAGGGCTGAGAAGGATGTACATCCAAAAATAATGTTATTACAATGCAAAACTCAAACTTTTCTTACTTCTGGTTATTTGGCTACACTGAAAACATTCTCTGTTGTTTAAAACATAATTAACTATAGCAGATGCTCAAGAGAGAGAACTACAGATGTAACTTTGCAGTTCCCTAAGGCAGGTGTTTAAAAGGGGGGACCACAGGTATCAGCAGCACTTCCTGCTTTGGTACCCACTGACCTCATCCACCCAGTTCTCAATCCACCTCATGGTCTCCTCATCCAGTTTATGCTTCATCAGTTCCTCTGTGAGGATCTTCAGGGAGATTCTCAGTGGAAAACCTTAACTGCAGTCCAGGTAGACAGCATCCTCACTGTTCTTCCCTCACCTACCAAATCACTCAAAACACTTTAGAAGGTTGTCAGGTTGATCAAGCACAACTTCCTCTTTGTGAATCCATGCTGATAACAGTGTTGATCTCAAACAAGTACTTCTACTAAAAGTTTTTTGTCCCAGGCAGGTCCTTAGCACAAGGCTTGGTGTGGCTTTCCTACTGTTTCCTGCAAAAATGTTACTCTCCTCTTTCTTCAGGTGGGCCTGGGTTCTGCAAGATGCTTTAGGAATTGCTTTCTGTCTTTACATGTTGAAAACTATTCGCCTGCCTACATTTAAGGTATGAAAGTTAAAGAGATGAAAAAGAGGATGTTTGCCTCTGTATAACTCTGTAATGAAGTATGTTGGCTTGGAAATGCACTTCCATTCATATGTAGCTTGGGAAGCAGGGATGTAATGAGTATAGTGTAAGTGGCATGTGATCACGAGGCATGCTGTGTGGTAGCTTAAAGTTCTGTAGAGTCTTGACTACTAGTAAATCACACACCAGCCCCACTTGTGTGTTTCTTGTTCTTGATTTATTTTATTCTTTTTTTGAGTTTGACACACAGTTGTTGCATCATTCTGGGGTTTTTTCAAATCTTCCAGATTTTTCATCATAAAGAATTTTAGGGACTAGGATATAATTTTATGTCTAGTAATTACTTTCTTTTATATGGTGCATGGAAGACCCAGTTCCTCCATCTAAAATATTTAGGAATTATGACTTGGTTTAATCCTTGATAGTTTTTGCCTTGAATAGTCTTAAGTTGCTAATTATTAATTCTTTGCTGTTTACTAATGCATAGTTTGTAAATACCAAGTATCTTATCTCTTCCTCTAGGGTTGCACCTTACTCCTCCTGGTTCTTTTTGTGTATGATGTATTCTTTGTATTTATCACACCTTTTCTAACAAAGGTAAGTGAAGTACTTCTTTACTGCCTGCTGTTCACAGAGCAAAGTGTAATGACTGCTTTCTCTGTGTGTTTCAAAATGATCCTAGACCTGCTGAGTGATGATTGACAATTTTCCCCTTTTTTCTTTAGACTGGGGAGAGTATAATGGTGGAGGTTGCTGCAGGCCCATCTGATTCTGCCACTCATGAAAAGGTACTCTATGTAGTCTGAAAATATGGCACTAATTTCCAGCTATTACACTTACAACTTCTCTAAAATGCAAGGACCACAAAGCTGAAATGGAGGTACCAGACTGAAGATAATTTCATGTGTAAATAAGCACTCCTGAGCTCTCTAGAAATCTACAGCAAACAGAGGGGGCAAAGCAGACTCCATGTGGTTCATCACAGCAGCTCTGGTCTTCCTTTATCTTGCTTTAAAAGGGTTTCATTATAAGTAAACTCATTAGCTCAGCTTCACAGAGCATGCAAGCACATTTGTAAATGTAATATTGCTAATGGAGCACATCCATTTTTACCTAAAGGGATAAAGCTTATACATTCAGTCTGTCTCTTGCCCCTCCTCCCCTGTTCTGATAATTACCTTAGGAACAGCTGAAGCTGTAGGCAAAGGGGAGACATGAACTGGAGCCAGGAAGAAAACACAAGTTAGTATTCAGTGGTGCTGTACTATTTGACATGCTTGACTTGGGGAGGAAAGTATGTGAGATACAGGAGATAGTGTATAAAACAGGTAAGAAATTAATCTGTAGGAAAAATCATTTTGATAATTCAAGGATGTTGTCTCTTTTCAGCAATAAATGCTGAATTAATAATAATTGCACATGGGAAAATAGTAAAGAAAACAGTTGTTAGCAGGATGAGCGACAGGTGGATCAATCCATATTATCCATACTCATTTCTTAACTCCATAGGTTCATGTCTTTTGTACCATTAGTACCCCTTCAGTCTGATAGAATGGTTTAAGTTGGAAAGGACCTTTTAAAGTTCATCTAGTCCAACCCTTTAAGGATTGAAAAAGCAATGGTAAGGTCTCCCTGGAGCCTTTTCCAGGCTGAACAACCCCAAATCTCTCAGCCTCTCCCCACAGCAGAGCTGCTTCAGCTCCTGGAGCATCTTTGTGGCCTCCTCTGGATTCTCTCCAAGAGCTCCATGTCCTTCTTGTGTTGGGGACCCCAAAAAGACCCAGCACTGCAGGAGCAGAGGGGAACAGTCCCTCCCTCAACCTCCTGGCCATGCTGCTTTTGATGCAGCCCAGGATACAGTTGGCACATTGCCAGCTCACATCCAGCTTTCCAACCAAGTCCTTCTCTGGAGAGCCACTCTCAATCCCTTCATCCCCAAGCTGTGTTGACACCAAAGGTTGCCACAACCCAGGTGCAGGACTTTGCACTTGGCCGTCTTGTACCTCATGAGCTTCACATGGTCCCATGCACAAAATGAACTGTGCATTCACAGTAATGACAGGATAAATAGTTTTTTTAATGTACCATATTACAGAGAATATGTGTTTGCAATGAACCATAGTGTACTGTGCCTCAACATTGCAAATTATATAATAAAGAGGAAAAAACTTTTGAAGTGACTTGAAAAATGACTTTTTAAAATTATTAGTCTTTCATCTTCTGAGACTTTTACTGAAAACTGTAAAATGAAGTATGAAAGGTTATTCTTATGAATAAGACAGATTAACTAATTTTTTTATGTTCCTGCTTTTAAAGCAGGGTTGATGTCCCATTGCATGTCAGACTTTGAATTTAATACAGTTTGAAGCTGTCTGTCATGTGGGCTTGTCTTGGCTATTTGTGTTTAGAAAGTGTTCCATCACTCCTACCTTAAAATCATTTTGTTAGTTGTTAGTTGTCAGTAATATTAATAAAACCAAAACATAAGGATCTACAATGTAAAAAAAGAGGTCTGCAGTTTCAGTCCAAGAGGAACAAGTTCTGGTAGATGTTATCAGTATGTAGAGAGAAGAAATTTTCATAAGACATCTGTCTCTCTCATTCCAAGCTCCCAATGGTCCTGAAGGTGCCACGACTGAACTCCTCACCATTGGCTCTGTGTGACAGGCCTTTTTCTCTCCTAGGATTTGGAGACATATTAGTTCCAGGTATTTCTTGTTCAGCATATTAAGAATTTTACTCGTGTCACTGTCGTATTAGTCTATTCCTCTAGTACTTCTTCAAGGAGGAAATTTTATTTTACTTCTTTAAACCTGGGAAGTTTTAAGTCTATCTTTTATATGCTTTTTTTTCTGCACTGTTCATTTTTTCCATAAGACATTAAATGCACAAAAGTCTTGTGGTGCATTTTCACATTAATTGATGCCAAGAAATACAGAAAAATCTCAAGAGTTGATTTAGCAACTAGTTTTCTAGTATAAAACATCTTTATTGGAGTGCTTCTGTTGGACTGGGCTTGTGCTGTCAGATAACTCTATGTAAGCTGTGCTGTCTCCAGCTGTCATGTGTGTGCTGTCACGTTTAAACACCAGGGTGTTGGAAATTTGATGATTCTGTGTTTTTCAATGCATGAAAGCATGTTGTAAGTGTTCTTTCTTTTCCCAGGCTTGCTGGTAGCCTATTGCCATAGATTTGACATTCAGGTGCAGTCATCCAGAGTCTATTTTGTAGCCTGCACTATAGGTATGTATGACAGTGACACCTGAACACAATACCTACAGGAGCTGCTGCCTCTGAAAGCACACCATTAATTTCATATTACATTGGTTAGGGTTTTTTAATTGTTCTCCTCCTTTTGTTATTAAACAGAAATATTTTAGCAAAGTACTTTCCATCCCCAAGTTACCTGGTGTCATTTTCCTCTTTTGTCTGCCATATGTAAGGGGAGCTTCCTGTTGCCAGGGTTTGTCCCACTAGAACCCTTACATCTACACTATATTTAGAGATGCTTAATTACTGGTTTAGCCATTCAGGAATCTTTGAATTCTCATATGCAACAAACTCAGGTTCAGGGATAACTTCCTTTGACTTTGCTCTTACCTTTTTGTATTTTCTAAAAAGCTGTGACCTATGATGCAATAGGTTGCTTTATGATGAATTAGTTTTCTTTAGTTTGTAGAATCCACAGTTACATGCCATGAACTTAAACTACTAATGAATAGTGTCTTAAAGATTTCTGTTAGCTTTGTTACAGAGTATTTATTCTAGCAAAGACTTAAGCTTCTTGCAGTTAATGTACTGAAAGTATTCATCTAAAACTGCTTTAGAAATTCTTTTGAAAAAATAGCTAGGTTCTTGGAGACCTATAGCAGGGTTAGAGAGATGCTTTTATTTCAGTGTACCAAATCTTAAATAATTTCCTCTCATATATACTTAATGAAACTGCTGCCTTAGCTGGTACTTTCCAAACAAATGTTCCAAACACATTTGCAGAAATTGGCAGAAGAATGTTGTACTAATGAAGAGTAACAGTGCACTATTGCAGCCATGGGAACTAACCACAAACAGGGCTGTATTAGCAAGATTTAGTCAGCAGTATGAGAGAAATGTTGTTACCCTCAATTTGGGAGTTAAAGACTCTTAACTGGGATCCCTGATGCACAACAGACATTGACATCAGTATGGCTGAGGGCTGCAGCACAAGATTTTAAAAGAAGGCAAAGTGTAGAGTCTGTTGCTGTCTGCAGTTGGGCAGTTTGATCCCCAGGTGCCTGGGGATAAGGTGTGAGGTAATGGGCTTAAGTCACAAGAAAAAGAATATTTCAAGTAGATAAGAAACTGACTAATAAGATAATGTGCCCTGAAAAAAACATATTTTAAGAACTGTAAAAAGTTATTGAGTATTCTAATCATAGAATCTTTTATGTTGGAGTCCCAGTGATAAATATAACACTGCCAAGTCCACCACTAAGCCATGTCCCTCAACACCACATCTACACATACATCCAGAGTAACCACTTCTCTGGGCAGTTTAGTGTTTCTTGAAAAAATTCCTGTGGGAATGGTTACTAACGATTTAGTTGTTTTGAGCAGAGCTGCATCTGAGTAACTTTTCTGCTTTTATTGCCTTCCAGCATATGGCATAGGCCTTCTGGTGACCTTTGTTGCCTTGGCATTGATGCAGATGGGTCAGCCTGCTCTCCTCTACTTGGTGCCCTGCACTCTTCTCACAAGCTTTGCTGTGGCTCTTTGGAGAAAGGAGCTGGCGATGTTCTGGACAGGCAGCGGCTTTGCGGTGAATACCAGTTTGATATGAGTGTCAAGAAATACTAATGTTATAAAAACCTAACTAGAATTAAAGTTGAGTAAAATATTGCAGTATTATCAACCAAAGCCAAATATTTTTGTTTTCCTTGATTGTTTGCTTGCTTTCTACACTTTTTTGCCTCGCTAAGTTTTTTTTTTAGTATTTATGGCCACATAAACTGGCTATGGAAAAGTAGTAGACCTTGTCTGTCCTTCTTGGTTCTGCCATAATTTTACTGGTTTGATCTCTCTTTAAAGTATTACTAGTAGTAAAATATTAAATATTATATACAATAAAATTATTTATAGTATTATATAAAATATTTTAGTAAAATACTTTTCTTCATATTTTTTCATAGCCTACTGCTTATGAAGTAGAAGTCTTATTCAATGTAGTAAATGATCACTTTGTTTCACTGAGGTATAAGTGAAATTAATGTAGGTGGTGATGCATGATTATAGATTTTTTTTATAATTACTTGAAAGGTGAATCTGTCAAGCTAGAGGTTCCTCCCAGCGAGTTTTACTTTGCTATTCAAATATTTGTGATAACCTTCAACTTTCCTCTACAAAACGGTATTTAATTGTGGGGAAAAGATTTGAGATCATCTGAAATGTGATGGAGAAGTTGCCAGTTGTACACTGTTAGTAAAGGTGGGCAGACCCAGAGACTGGCCAAGTGCCAAAGTGCTGTTAGCTTGTTCCTTTGTGATCAGCAGAACCCACCTGACATCAATGAGGAACCATCAGTCAGAAAGCAATTAAACACATTTCTGGAAGAAAAATCCCCTTGTGTACCATAAAACACAAAGACAGGATAACTGCATGCATGTGTCCACTCTTCATCTTGGATGCCCATGACTCCTAATAACTGGACATTAATCCTTGCTTTCCATCATTCTGACTGTGACCTTCCATTTACAGAAAGACCTACCTCAGCCTCCTTTGGTGATAGCTCCTGTCAACTGCCCCGAGCTGCCCAAAAATAGCAATGCACCAGCCTCTAAGCAAGACACAGAGCAAATGACCAATCCCACCCTCCATGTGAAGGAGCTGCATGGCCCCAGCCCAGCTGCAGAGGAGTTGGCTGATCCCGACACCAAGACAGACCCGTCGGAAATTTCTGTTGCACAGAGTGAGGACCCAGCTGGTCAGAATAAGGACAACCTTGAAAGCAAAAGCTTAAATGCAGAGCAAAAACAGCTGGAGTGAGCAGTGTGATAAGAACTCCTTTATCTGCCACACAAACATATCCCTATAAAACCAGTATGCATTTAGGACTGGTATAATAGTGTTTGCATTCATTGAGAAACCTCACTGGGAGTCTGATCATCAAATCCAACAATGAATGTTCTGCTTCCAGCTTTGGTACAGCTGTACACTGCAAACATCTTACTGAAATATGGTGCTCTACAAGGGTTCTAATATATGGATTTCAGTGATCACTTCTTAGTGAATGCCTTTGACTGTTCCATTTTCATTATACCAGGGTAGTATTAAGAGTCTCCATTTACACAGGACTCTGTACTTGTGTGACTGTTCTGCTGCTTTAGTATAGTGTAGGTAACATGGAGGAAAAGCACTGACCAAGTCTGCTACAATGCTTCCTTGAGAGAATCTTGGTAGTTATTTTAGCACTTTCCCTTTTACCACCATTTGCTGTATCTTTCCCTCCTTGTCATAGCCATTGCTACAAGGGAATGCTTTACTATAAACCCACATTCAGGAAATGCAGAGAATGGTTGATATACCACACTCTGAAGGAATTTATACCACCTTGGTGCATTAAATGCATCTCTTAACTTTTTGTCTTTGTTTTTGTCTTTGGGCTGGCTACTAGTCTGGTTTAGAAGGCAGGATGAAAGGAGCTACAGGAACCTTTCTAAGCACTTGTATGAGCTCTGGGGGCTGCCTCTGAAAATAAACAGTGTTGTCACAGAACACTGTCTGCAAGCAGAAGCATATTAGGAATGTTGAATGTTTCAGACATAAATTCAAGCCAAATAAGTAAGAAAACAGATAGTAGCACTATACTGAGCTTGATAGGCAGTATTTTTGTTGGGAAGATGTTAAAGTAAAGCAGTAAAAATTCATGTTTGGAGTTTTGAGCTTCAATTTTTAATTTGTTTAAGGAATTCCATTTCACTTTCTAATTCTGATGAAAATAATCTGGTGTTTTCATTCCCAAGGGAGCACATATGGTGCTATAGTCAGTTGTGATTTAAAGCTGCTTGCTGCTCAGTATCTATTCAGCTGCCTCATTCATGTCTTGTCTTTGTCCCAGGAGAAACCAAATCATGGCCTGTCAGGTTCTGGAATGAGGCTGTGGTCTAGCCACTATTTTCCATCTCTTGCTACATGACATTGTGAAGGACTAAATTTGTGAATTCAAAACTTTTCAAGGTGCAACTGGTCTTTCCTACACTTCAGTTCATTGGTCTTTCAGTTCCTGAAACTGTGTGTTTTTCCTGTATAACATGGTTGAATCTTTTATGTATCAATATAGGGGGATTGTGTGATTCACACAATTCAGTTGTCAGTTATTCCATCTAAGAACATTTGACTTTATCAGGGGTCTCTGTACCACACTTCAATTTCAATTCCAGAAAGCCTCAGCCACTGCCCTTTAGTATCAAAAGAGAAAATGGAAGTGTTCTAGGATCCTAGAATATGATTCCAAATTACATGGAAGAAACACTTTTCAGAGTATTTGAGAATCCAAAATGTTTCACCACAGTGACATGAGCAGAGGCAATGCTTTTAAATTAAGTCTCCAATTGGCATGTTGCATTGGGTTATTAAGAGCTATCTTTTATGTCTGTTAAATTTCAGCCACTGTCTTTTTGTCTTCCAAAAGTTTGCCCTCTTTGTTTGCCATTGGGTGGGTAGTATTTTTTCTCTAGAATGTGAAAAGCTTTCCCTAAAACACTGGCTTCTGAGTTTTACCAGCTGCTTCTTAAACCCTCAAACCCTGTCTGATAAAATCAATATAATGATGAGTTTCTTGAAAGGCAGCCAGAGTCCAAAGGCTTGCACTTCATTTAATTGACAAATCATCCTAATAGAAGTTAGCAATACTTAAGAGTATTTCAGTCTTCTCTTCATGGGACAATGTTACTTTTGCCAGCAGTAATCTGAACCAGTTATTACTAATAAAGAACAGCAGAGATGTTTTGCTGAAAATTTCAGCCAGCTGGATTATGCCTTAATTTAAGCCACTGTATAAGTATGTATATCAAATCAAGAAAACAATATTGTGTTTAAATAATGGACTTGACAAAGAGCAAGAAAACAAGTTTGGAGACTGACTCAAAGTTCTGTGATTTTTTGCCTTGATTGTTTTTCAGTCACAATGTTATTTGGAATAGCTTTTTATAAATATATAAAAGCCAGTAGCTCTCTGATGATGAAGCATTAAGTTCTATCATATACTTGAAAGTGTATTTTAACCTTTGTTCTCCTATGTCATGGGTTAGGAAACAGTTTATTTCTTAAATTGTCTATAACTCAATTAAAATGGAAGAATTCATAACACTTGTAGGCATTTAACAGTTGCTTTGTTCATACTGCATTCCAGATAGGTCTGCTTGGAGCATGTGCTTCACCTTAAGTTTCTGGACCTTTTCTATCTATTTTTAAGTGTGGGGGTTTTTTTTTTAGTTTTGCTTTTATTTTTTCAGGCTATGAAGATCAATGTGGAAAAAACCAGTATCTCCAGTTAGAGTATGTAAACTGGCAATGAGTTCTATACTTCAGCTATTCCAGTACTCTAAAAATCAAGTAACCCTGGTGTTCAGCTGTTCAGGCCCTGATCCTGGGCAGTTCAATCACTTCCATCAACAACCAAGACTGTTTGGGGGTTTTTTGTCTTTCAAAAACCTCTCTGACCAGCTTAATGTAAAACTTACTTACAACTTATTGTTGTATCAGAAATTGTGAAGAATTTTCAGTGTAGCTGATTCTGGTTTCATTTGATGATTGCAGATGTACATCCCACACTAAACTTTAGTTAAAATGCTCAGTGTAGTGAAAGTCATGTTAATGTTAAAATAATGTGGAAACATTTCTTGTTTTACATCTTTCACAGACTAAGCTTTTAGCTAACTATATAAAATTTCAACAATAAGGATTCTGCTTCTGAAAACTTGTAGGTGTTTAGGGGAAGCACTTGTTTTTGTCAAAAACTGACAAAGAAAAATATGAAATAATAATTAAAAAACCAAACAGAAAAAGCCCAACATGCTTCGGATCACAGCAGTGAGGATCAGATTCTTTCCTGGGCTGAAATTACTAAATATCAATGTGTTGGACCCAGTGTTTGGTTTTGAGTGTGTCATTACACAAATGCAGCTGAAGGGAGAATGCAACCTGAAAGGGCTGCACTAAGGGTGATAAGTAAGGGAGAGGTATCCCAGACTTTAATTTGGGAATTATTTTTTCTTGTCACAAATGAAAAGCATTTTAAATGAAATATATAAAAAAAAGAAACAGAACACCCTCCTGTTAGTAGAATTCTCATGGCCACACAGAGAGAAAAACCAAACACTGTTGGGTTTTTGATAGCAGGGTTTTCTTGAAGTAGAGGTTTCAGGATGTGGATCCCTACAGTATTTCTTTTTAAGGGCAGCTTTGTTGGTTATCAGTTTAAAAAACTGTATTTTTTGTATGCTTTCATGCCTGGCATGTTATTTCTATTCCATTCATGAGGAAATAAGCTGGCTAAGCAGTAATGTGCAACTGATGCTTATTGCAGGATCACAGAATGTTCAGGTTGGAAGAGACCTCCAAGCTCATCCAGTCCAACCTTTGACCAACACCATAGGCAGCTCCTAACCCATGTCCTTAAGGACCATGTTATTGACACCTGACAGGCAGCACATTGACCAAAAAAAGATGTTGAAATCCAGACATAGCAGCAGATTGCAGTATTTGTCCAAATCCTGCAGAGGTCTTGCCTTTTTCCATGGCAGATACAGCCTCTGATGGTTCAACATTAAATCTGTGTATGGGTTGTATCTTGAGAATAATGAGGACTTGAGAGAGTCCAATAGTGAACAGGAACTATGGTCAGAGGTCCAGAAAACATCAGCAAGGAAAGATTGATCTTAAGGTATTTTTACCAAGTTTGGTTTCCCAGGTGGCTGGCAGGATGTGAAGCTGTCTCACTAACAAGCTTGGGGGCTTTTGAGTTTGGGCTCTGTGCCACTGGGGTGAGGTAGGATGGAGAGGGAGAGGATAAGAAAAAAATGCAGGTGGCTCAGAAAGCATGAGAGAGACTGCAAAAGAATGGCCCCAAATTATTCTTCCAAAGAGAAGAACTAGGGGCACGCATGATAAATATCCAAAAATCTGAAATGCTACTGCAAATTGGAAAAACAATTTTTTTTTTTCAAGTAGCAATGGCATCAGAAGCAATAGTCTTCTAATAACTACATAATAGTTACAGACTTATACAGTGGTGAGCTGTGGGAAGCATGTGCCATCTCTGTGGCTGTTTCCAGTGCACGTAGTGCTGAGCTCATCTTCTTCTCAGAGTCAAGAATTAAGCCATGGAGACAAGAGCCATATTTTGTCCCTTGAACCAGGGCCAGCAAACAACCCCTGGTCCACTTTAGTCCCAGCATAGTCTGAGACTCAGATTTTCTATAATTCAGTGACACCGTAGCATTAAATTTGTCCCATAGCAGTGACATGCCAGTTTGCATCTCAGCAGTGCTGTCCTGGAGTTTCCAGGAATTCTGACTGACAACTTGGATTTTGTATTACAAAACCTCTTGGTTTTGTTTTGCTGTTTTCAAGATGAAAATTCTTCTGTAAGAAGCAACATCAAAGCACATGCAGTGCTTTTCTGACTGAGATAAGAATTATTTTTTTTTTTTTTTTTAAATGTACATTCAAGTTGTTGAATTGCTGTGAATGTTTCTGATATCTGGAACATTTTCAGAACAGGACAGCCTTGTGTCCTGCCAGAAGCTTCCTTTGCCACTGGCACAAGTGAATTGTCTCTTCAGTGATCCTCTGTACCTTGTGCCCTTATCACTTGTGGGTGTCCTCTGAGTATTTCACCCTTCATCCAACAACCTTCTGATTCTCCAGCTTTCTTAGAGCCAGCACAGGTGGTGGGAGAGCAAAAAGAAATCTCTGTTTAATAGGAAACTCCTAGAGCTCTCTGGAAAGCCTGCAACTGGGAATTGGTCACCACAGCCCACCCTGGTGCCTGGATCACATGTAGCATTCAGCACCAGGGACTGTCACATTTTCATACTAAATAGCCAACTTTTTCATCCTAGAAGTCACTGGCAGTTAAGTATGAACTCCACTACTTTCAGCCTGACGTGAAAGCAAAACCTAATTGTTTAAAGAAAAATCCAGATTTCCAGTCCTGACTATGGATGCTCATTATTCAGAACCACGCTCCTTCAGCTGCTCCATCCAGCCCAGTGCTGGAGGAACTGGGCAGCATCTCAGTAATCAAATCCCAGTAACATCTCAGCAATTTGCAGTCCCACTTGAATGATGCAAGTGGGACTTTCCTAAAACTGAGTGTTGCTTTGTACATGGATCAGGTGGGAGGCTGGAAACAAAAATTTTAATGCTTCTTGGGTGCTTGATCTGAGCTGCTTTTAGCAAGGAAGTTTGTTCTTGAGGAGGAAGATAAGTAGAACAATTTTAAATGTCTGATGTCTTTGTGGAAGGACTTTGTAACGTTCTAATAATCGTATATAGGATAATGTTAGGAAGAGTGCAAACTGAAGTTTGTTAATTTTAGATTTTAGCTGTTGTGAATGCATACGTTCAACTCTGCATATGTGTGCATGAGGAATAAACTTTTAAGCTTCTTTCATACAGTGCTGAAGGAAGGACTTTCTGGTGATTCAAAACCTCAGATACATTTTTATTTTAAGATCTTCTATGCAGTTTGGCCCCTGTATTTAAAAACAAAAAGAAAAGCAAACAAAACCCACCCGCCATAAGACAAGACATCTAAGAGAGTTGACCAGTGTAGGAAGACTGCTGTGAAAACTCAGTTGAATTATTTTTCCTGCACAGGAGCTATTTTTTTTCAAACTACCTGAAGCTGGGGAAATGAGTTGCCAGATGTAAAGAATGGGTGATTTAGTTCTCTGTAAGGATGTAGTCAGTCACCAACAGTTGTGTCAGGGATGCTGATAAAATTCATATTCTTCCTTGGTTCCCTAAATTTTATCTTGCATCTCATTAACCTTGTTAGTTAATTAGTTAATTACATAAACTGTGCATATGCATTTCATAGATTTAGTTCATTGGACTGCTGAATTGTAGACCCCTCATGTGAAGAGATTTCACTCTCACACAGACTGTGGGTGTAGTATTTGCCAGGTGAAAATTTGCAAAGTTGGTGCATGGTATCTACAAGAATAGATATATCAGTAATTTTATGACTTTCACCTATAAGTATCTCATATATATGGTACATCTAAGGTTTTTGTTGTTGTTGTTGTTGTTATTGTTTGCAAGTAGTAACAGAGACCTGAACATGGCATTTCATGTGCTGAAAATAAGATAGAGCCATTGAAAAGAGCAAGAGAAAAAGCAATGCCATTTCCAAGTAGGAAAAGACATTTTTGGGAAACATTTCTGTTTTTCCAAACCTGTTTGTCTTACTGTTACACATGCATCAGATTTTCAGTTCAGTCTGGGTGGATTCTTTCCACCCTGTGTCTATAGAGCTCTTCATGGTTTTGATACCAGCCTTCCCTCTGACTGATTTACAGCCTTGTATCCAATTGCACAGCATATCATAATATATATTTTTATATATGTAAATACATTGTAATACATAGCATTTCCAGTGACCAAATGTAGATTTGCTTCTTCCTTCTGTGACATAACCTGGGGGAAACCCTATTTCAAAATTAAAGAGTGGGAGGAACAGAATCTTAGGAGGAGAGATGAGAAATACCCCAAGGGTTTCTGTAGGGTGAGTTTTCCATGGAGTAATTAAGCCTAATTTAGGCCTATATAGATATAGTGAAACAAACCCAAACTTTAACATCAGCTCAAGTTGTAGGGGGCTTTCCTCTGTTTTGCTTTTAAAAAACACTGGAATTTATTTCCCTTTAGCTTGTTTTAGTTCCAAGCTGTAAAGATTTTCTAAAAACTGTAAAATAAAGATACTTAATTTTTGAACTGAATTTTGCTATTTTGTGTCACCTTTACATTTGAAATCCAGTTGTTTGTCTTTTTATTGTTTGCACCAGAATGTGATCAAAGGTCTTTTTTTTATTTAAAATGCCACTCCTCACAGCTTCAATCCATCTTGAGCTGAATTCTACACGAAACTCTTAAAACCTGTCCATGGTTTGTTGTTTTTTTCAGTGTTCTATTAATGTGCAAGACCAGAAAGAATATTTAACATCCCCAAGCAGTCCGTGTGAGTCATCTCTTTTCCCTGGTTTTATAATCCTGATGTGATAGTTGTACTGATACAAGCAGTTCTGACTGATCTCTTGCAAGGGGTAGTGCTGTTGCTTGGGAGGGAAGGTGGTTACTACAAGTAACTCTTTTTAGAAGTGAATTTCTACTGAATTACAAGCGAGTCATGGATGTATCCTCCAAGGGCACAAGCTGAAAGCAGGTCCATTTCTGCTATGTGGTTTTGTGCCCATGGTTTTCAGCATGTCCTTAGTTTCACTTTTCCCAGCAGTACAGCTGGGAAGACAAAAAATGGGAAATTTCTTGTGTTACCTGGCTTTAAAAAAAAAAATAATAAAGTTGCAGCAAGACAGCCTTTCTGTTCAGGCTGTTGCCGGGGAATCAAGGAAGAGCTGCTTCCATTCCAACAAAGAGGATTCAGAACCAGAAAGACTGGTTTTGTGTTAAATAAAGGGCAGTTAATATTATGACACAGTCTGGCCAGAAGGCTCATCCTAAAACTCATCCTATATCAGTTGAAACAGTGACTAATATTCCAGATTGAAACATACACCTGTGTGCTAGAGCAAAATTAGCATAATGAACAAATTGTGTGACTTGTGTTTCTGTGCCTGTTACGTAGACCTGGAGAGAGAAATTGTAAAAAAACAAAAAACAACAAATAAACAAACAAAAAACAGAAAAAACCAAACACAACAACACAAAAAGAAGCTGAACTCTTTGGTCTTGGCACAGAATAATGGGGAAATCAGTAAGTCAAGGAGGAGGATGTCTGTTCTGAATGGTTACAGCAGAACTGGCCCTGCATCTACCACCTGTAGTAATTATCTTAATTACATTCCAAGCATCTCCCAGCTGCCTTACATATTTTCTAAAGATCTGTCCTACGTGCCCATTTCTGCATCTGGAAGACCAGTTTGTGTTTTCTCTTTACAAGCACCTTATCTATCTCCAACTTGCTCAGTTTCCCAGCCAGAACCCCTGGGCAGGCACTGGCAGGAGGATTCCCTTCCCCACCAGCTCCTCCTGCCTGAAGGTTGCCTCCAGGGATCACTGACATTCCCAGTAAAGCACCGATTGCTCAGATGCTTTCTTGTGCAGATCTTCAGTCAGTTGCCTGCTTTCCAAGGCAGTGCATTGTCTCTACAATTATTTCTTCTATTTTTCCCTATTTCTCTAACATTCTCACTGGCTTATCTCTCTAAAATAAAGACTGAAATCAAATGAAATGAAAACAACAGATACCTTTGTTGTTCTCCTCAGGTCTGAGAAAGGTCTGTTCCCAGTGCAGAAAAAGAAGACAAAAAACCAAAATCAACTGAAAAGGTGGCTTGGAGGTGGTGCTGCAGAGTGTGTGATGCCCGTCCTTGATCTCTCAGGATGGGATTTTGTTGATACAATAATTTAATTCCTACTCAGGTGCCATAAGCTGTTGTTTTCTGTCCCCATTCCATTTTTCAGTTGTTGTATCACAGGAAGAGAGCCAGGAGACCCAATCACCTTCATTTTTTTCCATGCCCTCAGTAAAAAGGCTTTCCCAGGAAGCAGAAGGAAGCAAAGACTTTGAAATCCTTTCCTGTAAAGCCCTCCTTGCTGTGTATTTTGCACCTGGAAATTTTCATGGCCATCGAATTGTGTATCCTGTGCAAAGTGGTTTCCATCACTCCAACACCTAGCAGAGCAAACCAGTTCAATGCTGTTAAAGGCCTTTAAATACTTCTGTGGCATCCCAATGTGTTCCTGCTTGTTCTGCTGCATTTCAGGTCTTATATTGCTTTAGTGTACTGCAATAATGTGCTCAGCAAACCTGCAGTTAGCAGAGTGGTCCCAACTGCCCCCACTGAGTGTGGTTGCCAGTGCAAACACATCCATGTTTTCCTGTTTTAATTTGTGTTTGTCTCCAGCCCTGTCAGCAGGAGTGTTGAGACTGCCACTGCTTCTCTATTTCTAACTTTTCTACCACTAATGCACCTACCAGATGGTTTCTTCTCCTTTTGCATCCATATCTCCTCCCCTTTTTGCTTATGGGGTTTGAGCAAGCAGCTTGATCTTCACCAACCCCACATCTTTATCTGCTCAGCTTTCAGGAGGAGGTCAGTTTCCTGCTCAGCTTTTTCTCTGGGATGAATGATGTGTGGCATTCACTTTCATCCAAAGGTGTTGAGAGGAATTTCGACCAGCAAAGTCTTCATTATTGATGTTTAAGAGGAAACTTAAAACAGACTTCAGTGGTTGCTGCTCATTGGAGGCAGATCTGTGTGACAGCAGCTGTGAGGAATAAAAGAAGTCCCCAAGATAATTTTGTAATTTAAAGTTCTTATGTTCTTTCCTTGCTGTGTTCTCTGAACACACCAACTGCTGCACTTTGCTGTTCATTCCCATTCAATTATTGGGATCAGAAGTGGCAGCTGGGTGAGAGCAGACTGTCAAGTGGCAGGAAAAATTCAGATGAAAGCAAAACCAGTTCCCAGTTTTTCATGTGTTTTTCAAGATGGCAGGATGGTCTCCAACTTCACCACCAGGACCCCTGTCCTGTTTGGGTGTAGGTGTCTGTGATGCTGGATAATCCCTGTGTGTCCCTGTGCTCGTTTTCCGCACACAGGGAGTGTTACAGTGACAAATGAAGGGCTAGGGATCAATGACTGACAACGTGAGTGATCTTTTGGCAAAGTGCTCCCTTTTAGCGTTTTCTGTGTGCCTGGGACAGTGTTTGTCAACGTTTTTTCTGTGTGAGACTGAAAACTTTTGGTGAGCAGCGTGAACTCCGTGCTGCTGGGATGGATACCCAGCACTTCAGGCAGAAATTTTCCTTTCTGTCCTGATGGTGAAACGCTACAGAAGTGAGAGAGAGTTGTGAAGTGAGCTGCAGAACCTGTCCTGGGGTCTGGGGAGCATCAAGGACCGGAGCATCATCTCTGCTCGAGGTTCCAACTCAGGCAGCCAGGGGGAAAAAAAACCAAAACCCAAGTGCTTGAAGCCCATCTCCAGTGGAGTAACAAACCTGCTTTTCAGGATCAATCCTTTCTGCTTCTCAGCTTTCGCCAATGAGCTCCGTATTCAAAGCCCCCGGGAGCCTCCTCCCCGCAGCTCCCCCCGCCCGCACAGCCGGACCGGAGCTCAGGCGGGTCCGGACCGGGCCAGGGGAGCTGCCCGGCGGCGTGGGGACAGGCAGAGCAGGTGAGTGAGTTCCTGCTCCTTCTGAACAACCCTTTTTCTTTTCTTCAAGGTGTGGGGCTCTCTCGGCTCGGGGGGACAAGAGAAACCTACACCGGCTCTGGGCTCTGCGCCCACCCGCGGTGTCCCGGCCCCTCGCCCACTCCCCAGCACCGGCCGGGACCGGGCACCCACCCCCGGGCACCCACGGGTGCCCCCCCTTTCACCGTGTCCCCCTTCCCCGGGCATCCCCGGCAGGGTCTGATGCCCGACCCGGGGCTTGCGGGACTTGGGGGGCTGTGGCCCCCCAGAATCCCCCTCTGCCCCCTGCTTAGGGAAAAATCTTCTGGTTTCCTGGCTCTGAAGAAACTCCGTGTTTCTGATTTTCTTGCCTATGAGGGGAAACATCTCACCCTATTTATTTATAGTAATACATGCTTGAATAATACTTCAGGGCTTACTTTTCAGTCCCTTATAGATAAATAGTTTTCCTTACGTGTTCCTGGAGTGCTTTTTAATGTTTTTTCATTCCTTGTAACTATAAAAAAAAAAATCGGGAGAGGTTGGTAGCACTTTGCACGAGGGAATCAGTGATGCTGGAGGGTTTTGTTCTGCATCAACACTGGCCACAGAAATGGGCTCCCCACTAAATGTCTGTGGATGTTGGAGACTTCTGCCAGTTGTCCCCTGCAGGTTGTATTTCACCTTTTGCCTATTAACCAGTGTCTCTTCAGCTGTGCCAATGTCTGATCCAAGGATGAGCCTTGGTGGAAAGTGATCTCTGGTCCCCCTTCTCTGAAAGTACTGTCTGAGGAGAAATATTCCAGTTTCTTTAATACTCGGGAAACCAGATGCAAATAATGGTCCACATCTTTAAAGGCTATCATGAAATATTCTAGAAAGAAAGATCAGGATACTTCATGGAAAACAAAGAAGTGCAGCAAACCTAAATGCTAAAATAAACAATGTTATTGCCATCTGCAATATGCCAGTGACACAGCAATGGCTGTGAGCAGTTTTGACCAGGCACAGGATAGAGATTTGTCTATACAGAGATACCTACTTCAGCCCTGTTCCTCCAAGAATCTCTGGTCCCAGTACACCCCCCAGCTTCATCCTTCATCAGGACCAAGATTTCTCTCACAGCCTTTGCCCTGGGCCAGAGAGTGTCCAAAGGAGGAGAGTGGTTGTCACTAAAACATGTGACTTTTTGTGGGCCATTCATGAGCTGAAAAGTATCAAATTAGATAGTGCTCCTATTGTGAAAAGTAGCTGGACAAAAATGGCACTTCCCTTGCTCACTGGATACTCCCAAGGTGTATTCAGTATTTACTATCTGTACTTTGTCAAGCCAGCACAGCCATGGTGGAGGACGGAGCCTTTATTTTATGGTGTAATCCACAGCTAAAAGCTTAAAAAATAATTGCAGGTACAAATCTGCCCTTTCTCCAAGGGGGAAATGATGTTAGAGCCTTTGTTACCTCCAGGGAGCTCAGTCTGTCTGTCATGTCCCAGCTGACACCACGGAGCTGGCAAGCTGGGAGAGGATCTTCTTACTTGTAAATTGAGAGACATTTGGAGTCCAAGAGGGACAATGAACAAGGTGTGCACAGTGTCATTGGGTTTGCAGAGAGCAGGACTGCAGCTGAACCACCCATCCCTCCAAGAGGAGTGCAGGGGATGGCACCCAGAGCAGATTTGTTCACTTGAGGCTGACAGTGCTCTTTGGTCACTTACCTGAAGAGAAGAAAATGTGCCCAGTCCAGAGCCTGCAGCCCCTGAGATAACAGTGTTTCTTTCCACTTGGAATTAGGGTTTAGCATAACCCCATCAAAGGTTAACCCCCAGAGAGGTGGGGGACGTGCCCAGCTCTGCCTGTTGGGATGCAGAAGGTGGATGGGTTAAACCCAAAGGATTAAGTACAGTGTTGGGTGGTTCAAAGAACCAGTCTGGTGGCAGCAGATGCTGACACCACACGAAGTAAAAAGGCCACGTTAGCCACATCTGGCTTGCCTGTGTCTGCTGAGCAGGTGAGCATGTGAGCTTGGCTTATGAAGGTCGCATCTGCTCCAGATGCATGGTGCTGAGCAGTTCCATCCTTCCTGCATGTCTTCTACTACCTGACTGCTGTTCTGCAGGGGATTTTTTTCACCGTATCATAATTCAGTCAGAAGATTTGAGGCAGACATATGGTTTTAGCAGGAAACAGCAGTTTTTCCTCTGAAGCCCCAGTCAGGGTGCACCCTTGGGGTGCCCTCAGGCTGGAAAGGGGAACTGGCACATGGTGCTTGACCTCTCCAGGCTGCCACACACCCCTGCACCACCACCCAACAGACACCTCTGCTTATAAATCCACTTCCCCAGGAAAATATTTTGCCTTTTATCAGCAGCTGCTGGAACAAGTTGTGGAGCCTCATTTGCATACAATTAAATTCCAAACCCTAAAGAGAAAGTCACAAGGCTTGACCCCATTTCAACTGAGATATTTGTGTTCTGCTGTTCTCTCAGCCAGCAGACCTGTTTCACACCCACGTTGTTTCATTCCTCTGGCCATGGTTTTTGCTTTCACTTTCCACATGTGACCATCTTCTGTCTTTTGCTCAGGCCTGTGGTTTGGTGGCACAAATGTGCTTTGCTGTTCTGGCACCTGTGATTTTGAAGGGTGAACCCTCCAAGTGAGGCACATTGGAGTCTACTTTGCCTTTTAGGTTTTTTCTTTCTGGAGGAAGGAGATACTGTTTCTGCTGTGCCCCTCTGAAGTGCCACAAATCTTGGTGATCAAGTCCTTCACTCAGCTTTGACCAAATCCTCATCAGCTCATGAGGTTGCAGGTGGATTTGCTGCTGCTCTTGTCTACTGGCCACAAGCAAGCTGCATATTTTTCATACCATTTCCATCATTTTGCAATGGTTCTGTCTGGCTGAGGACTTACAGGCATGACCTTAGACCACGAGGTAGATTTACAAGCCTGCAGTCTGAAGTCTCAGCAGACACAGTATTGCTGTGCTGAGAGCCAGACTCCCCCGGGATGGTAGCAACCTGCTGTGGGATAAAGCAGATGTTTTATTAACATTTGGTTTTTCACATGGTTGCAGCATATTGGCTGCCCCTTATAAATTATCCATACTTGCTAGAATATAGAAATACAGCACAAGAAGCAGCCTGGCTCTGCCATCTTAGGACAGGAGGGTTTTCTTGCTTTCAACACAGGATGTTCAGGTTGGAAGAGACCTCCAAGCTCATCTGTCCAACCTTTCACCAACACCATAACCAACTACTAAACCATGGCCTTAAGGACCGGGTCCAAACGCCTTTTAAATGCCTCCGGGGATGGTGACTCCACCACTGTCCTGGGCCATTCCAATGCCTGACAACCCCCTCAGTGAAAAAATGTTGGTAGTAAGGTCACTGTGGCACTGGTCAGTGTGTCTGGACTCGATTTTTGAGCTTTCAGGTTCAGCATATTACAAGGAGAGCTCATGACTCCAAAACCTATTGAAAGAGCAGAGGAGGAATCACTCATCTGTATGTATTCAGGTCACAAGTGCCACTGGAAAAAATGTTTCCTACCTGTCTCCTCTTAGCCAGAGCTGAACTGTCAAATAGTGATATTGTTAGCAAAACACAGGGGCCTAACATGCCCATCTCTGCCAGGCTCAGTTACAGCTGAAAAAGAATATTTGGAGGTCTGTTATGAAAAAAAAAAAAAAAAAAAAAAAAAAAAAAAAAAAAAAGAGGCATCTTGGACTGGCTTCCCCTTCCTCTCCCCTTTCTCTCTTGTCTGTTGCCTCACAAAGAAGTGACCTTTTAAAATCTCTTATCTAGGAACTTCATTTTAAAAAGCTGCTGACGCCTCTTGGAAAACACTGAAAAGTTCTTCTGAACCCGTGCTGCTGCTCCCTGTGTCCTGGGTCCCTTTCTTCCCTCTTTCTCATTCATTGCTAGATGCATTTGCATTAAAAAGACTGCTCCTCAGCAGCTTTCCTGTTCGCTGAAGTTAACAATCTGATTTATAGCATTGCAGCCCAACCACTCACAGCATCTTCTGAACTGACAGGAAGTGGCCAGTGCAGAAGTGACAGACAAGATGTCCCTTGGCAGGACAGAATTTGGGACTGAGGAAGGAAAGTTGAGTCAGTTTTGTTCTGGACTTTCATGTGTTTCAACCAAATTGTCTTAGATTTTTGTGTGCCAGGTGAAAAAAAGGATTAAGTGTCAGGGAGGAATATTCACCCTGTGATTTAATACATTTGAGAGCCACAGGAAACCAGTGCTCTTCTTGTCTTGTTAAGCTTCTTGCAAAAAGTGAGATGGCTGAAGTATGACTGATGGAGCAATGGAACCAGCAGGAGACCCATGGCCCTTTCATTCCCGTTGCTGATGATGAGCAAAAGGGCAACCATAGCCTGGCTTATAGGAGCAAGAAACAAGAGAAGTGCCCTTTTTTTGATACTTTTGAGGTCAAATCTGGAGTAACATAGGCTGCCTGAGCATCTTCAGTGCTGGCAAAGTATTTCCACACTGGAGCAGAGGCCACTGAGTTGATCTCAGGTGGCAGAAAATATGGTGTACAGGGGCTTTGGTTCCCATGCAAGGTGTCTGTAAAACTTGAAGGAAAACTCTGGAGGCACCAGTGCCAGTGCTGGCCAGGAGCAAAAGGAAATTGTTCATCAGGGAATTGCCATAGCTGTAGTCAAGGCATGTATTAATTGCACTGCATTAGTAGGCACTGGGAGTCCTCTGCTAAGCACTGCAGTGAGTTTTGTCAGCCACTGAAGTTACTGAGTCTGAAGTTTTGTATTTCCTTCACAATTCTTGCAGAAAATAGGGAATAGCATTGGGCTATATATGAAACCTCACCCTGGAACCTGCCTCACCCACAACTACAGGGTGAGGTTGAGTACATAGCTAGCTTAAATCTGCACAGCACATGCCATGGGGATATCAGTAGCCTAGAGGCAGGATTTCAGCAGCCAGATCACAAGCAGCAACCAAGGACTCTTGAGGTTTCTCACTACCATTCCTCTTTGGTAACCACAGTCCCAGGCAGCAGGCAGGTCTCTTTCCACAGCTCTTTATCCAGACTGCAGTTTCATATTTCAGGATGTGAGTGCAGTCCAGTCTTGTTATTTGCAAGCCTATAAAATTACTCTGGGATAAATATTATACTTTCCAGCCTAACTGTTCTGCCTGCTGCTGCAGTCCTCTGACTCCTGAGCAGCACCAAAGCATCTGCTAATGCCAGTGGTTGGTTTTAGAACCTTTGTTGGGGTGATGTCCAAGGCAGTAACACAAAATTCCAAACCTGGTCCATACTGTCCCCTCACTGTGGGTCTGCCACTTCACCCTGAGCATCATGGGCAGCAGGACCTTGAAACCCTGCTGCTAAATCAAGCCTGGGGGACTCCTTACTGAAGAGCAGATACTGTGTGTGCTGGCCTGGCTGGACCCTGAAGTACTGCCTGTGGTACTGGGAGACTGGTCCAGCACTCGCCCAGAGCTTCTGTCACCAAAAGGATCTGTGCAAAGCACAGAGCTGGAGGCATCAGGCTTGTTCCTCCTCACAACAGATATGGCTGTGCTTAGCAGTGGGCTCCAAGGAAGAAAGAGAAGAGGAACCAGGCAGGGAAGGCCATGGTAGCTGTAGATTCAGGTCCCACAACCTGAATACATATGTAAACACTTGAGTGCAGCCCAGGGGGACAAAGTGTGTGTCCATCCTTTTACCTCTTGTGACAATGCACTGGTTGGAGCTCCTGGGTTAACCATAGCTGCCATGTCACATTTGATGCCAGTTTTGTCCTTTTCCTCCTCTTCCTTTTAATCACAGAGGCCATCTCTGTAGCTGCTCAGAAAACATGGACCAGATAAAGCCAGTGCTGGGCACCCAGAGAAGGGGCCTGAGGGTCAGCTGCTGGAAGGTGACAATTGCTGCTGCTGTGGTGGGCAGTGTGACAGCCCTCTACCTGGGGATCCTGCTGGGTGAGTCTGCAGCAGGGGATCTTCTTTCACTTTATCTGCTCAAAAAAAAAAAAAAAAGAAAAAAAAGGAAACGGTCTGCAGAGATCACAGTCCTCACAGCAAAAATCCTCAAGAGCCTTCTGCTGAGGACAAAATGCTGTCAACCCTCTCCCCACACACACACAAACTGCTGAGGGCTGTGGTCAACTCCCATTCTGAATATCTGACTTTAAAGCACTCTATCCTCATTGTTTCATGACATCCGTGCTCTGTTCCTCTCCTCTAACCTCTCCCTCCTCCTCCCAAAGTTCCTGTCACTGGGCTTTGCTGCCCCAGCCATCCACCTCTTGCAGCCACTTGTTGACCATGACCACCACCTCCTTCACCTCTTCCCCCTCCCTCCTGCTCTCTCTGCTGCCCCATGGCCAGATGCCAGCCCAGCCCAGCACTCTGCCCTGGACCAGCCCGTCTTGGCTGGCAGATCCCACCAGCACAGCATCAGTTCCTCAGCTGCCTTCATCCTGCAAGGATGGGGCCAATCTGGGCCTGCAAAAGTTCGTGAAGTTTTCTTTCAAGCTTGAGAAAACCCTACCTTTTCCTGTTCAGATCAGTTCAGTGCAAAATTCTCCTCTTGCATGTGAGCAGGGGAGCCCAGGGGAACCCCCAGGGCAGCCAGAGGTGGTGGAGAGTAGTCAAGCAGCTGAGACAAGGGGTGTCTAAAGGACATGAGCCCCATGTTCCAAATGGGACAGCAAGGAAAGATGGGTCCAACCATGGCCCCAAAGCTCCATGTGCCCTCTGACAGGCACCTTCCCTCTCTGCAGGCTGCCATCCCCTGGGAGAAACCACCTTTGAGCACACCGTGGAGCTGCGAGGGATCCCGTTCAACAGCAGCTTACAGATGGAGAGCTCAGACTACTACAGGGTGCTGACACCTGCCCTTGAGAGGCTGGTGAGTTTGGGAGAGACAGTGATGGTTCTGCAGGACTCATCTGCATTCAGCAGAATCTGGATGCCAAGGGCAGGAAGAAAACAGATTTCTTAAAGATCAGGGTCCAGTCAGGGCTGAGCTGCACTTTGAGAGGCCCCATCAGGGCCCCAGGAGACATTTGTAGGGGGGGAAATGTGTGTTCAGGTCTGTTCCTTGCAAAAGAGAGGTTAACACCTAAAGGCCTAAAGAAGGGATGTGCTGACTTGTGCCCGGAGCCAGGGTGGGAAAAGGTTACACATGAGGTGTGCACGGGTGCTCCTGCTGAAGATAAAATGCTTCGGCTAACTCCAGCTCTCTGCAAAATCCCAGGCATAGTCTGGTCCCATCTCCCTGGGGTCTTTTGCCTCTTGACCATTGTTGTTTGCTTTACAGTTTCTGTCCAGTTTCCAGGCCTCCCAGCTGGACTGGAGCTGCACTGGTTGCACCATCCTGGGCTACAGGTGAGTGTAAGCAGCTCCCCCCCTGGGCTGTGCAGATGATGGCTTCTGGTGAGCTCCACCCGTGTTCCTGTTCAAAACCAGGACAAAGAGAAACTGCTTTTTGGGCAAGGCTGGATTTTCTCCTGGGATCACCCCAGTGTTCTGGCTTCTTTCAGTTGGAAAAGCAGCCAGAAAGGCTTTGTTCAACCAAAGCTGAATTTTGAGCCAAAGGAAAAAGTGCACGTGACCGTTTCACCCCAAAGCACAACTTGGGGTGAAGGAGACTTGTGCCTGAAGTTACTGAAAATTACTTTTTTTCCCCTTGAGTTCCCTGTAGGCAGCCAGCACCCTGTCCCCTCTGCTGACCCATTCATTCTCTGTCCTCCAGCAGGAATGGAAACTCAAGTGTCATCGTCCGCTTCCGCCTCCGCTTCACCCCCCAGGATTCCCATCCCCTGAGCTCTGCCATGGAGGAGGAAGCTCTCAGGCATGGGCTGGCAGCCACCCTGCACCAGCAGGGGCTCTCCCTGGCTGCCTATGGGACTATATCCTCAGCTTCTCTCACGGGTATGCTCCTGGCACAGAGGAAGATGCTCTGGTTTGGTGCTCCAAGGGTCAGAGTAGCAGAACCACGAAGTGTGTCTCAGGTGACGAAACTGCCACAGGGCTTCACCTCTGGATGGCCACTCAAGGCTTCATGCAATTTTAGAAATGGAAGTGCTGCCAGGCACCCAAGCAAACCAACAAAAAATGCTCTGCCTGGCTCCAGGTGCTGCCAGCATCACAAGAAAACAGCAGAAACACAAGTAGATCTTGGTGACTGCTCAACAGAGCCAGGAGTCCCCAGGTCACCCTCCAACTATCTTCATGCTATCTTCCTGCTTTCTGCCCATTAAGAGCAGCTTTGGGGGGTCTGCAGCAACAACAGAGCCCAAAGCATAAATTGCAACTTCTTTGGCTTCTCTTGCAGTAGCTGGAACCAGGCTAAGGCAGAAGAGACCAAGCCTCAGATGTTAATTGCTGGGCAGAGCAGCCCTTAGGCAGTCCTCAGAGTTGCAGCAATAATTCTTGTTTAGGAAGAGATTTCTCATGTTTGAATTATTCTCTGAAACCACCTGAATAGAAATTCTCCTTTCCTGCAGCAACTGTGGAGTTGCATCTGACCATAGGAGTTTGGGCCCAGCAGACTAAAAAAAAACAAAGCACCACCATATGTCTGGAAACCTAAAGGTGTGGGTTCCTCTGCAGCTCCCTCTGCACTCCCTGGGCAAGGTCCCTGGGTCCTTGGGGGAGCTTCACCCAAATGGAGGGTGAAGGATACCCCTTGGCTTCAGGCAACAGCCTTGAATAGCTTCAGCCTTGGACCTACTCCTGGGAGGCAGCTCAGCTCTTGGGAATTCCCCAAATCACCCCAAAATCCCGCAGGGCCACGGGCTGCTCCTCTGCTGAGCACTGGGCCCGTGGTGGAGCAACTGAGGAGGGGTGCTAGGAAGGGACTGGTCCAGGATCCCACCCCTTGGGGCATGGACAACAGTTGCCAGGCAGGAGGAAAAGGTGACACCAAGTCCCAGTCCACCCTGGGGGGCAGCACCATCCACGGGAGCACACAGGGATGCCCCCACTGATCCCCATTCCTTCCATCTTCGTTGCAGGTCCTGGTGAGGTTAATCCCTTTAGACCTGGGCTGAAATCAGGTAAGAGTCATGCAGGAAGGACCCTCTGCCCCTTGGCTGCACTCTGCAGCCTCCCGTGGCCTAGCTGCAGAGAAATAAGATGTTTGTACCCCATGCTGTCCACAACGTGGTTATCCAGGGCCCTGAACCCCTTTCCCCCCCTCCAAGCTCAACAAAAGCTGCAGCTCTGCTCCATCCCGTGGCACCTCTGGCACTGCCAGGTAGCAGTGATGAGGACACCACGGTGGCTGCACTTGGGGACAGTTCCTGGCAGGGCTGCAGATGACCCAAGTGAGCTGCCCTGGAGACACATTCATGTGCTGCAGCACCCAGGGTGTGTGACAAGGAAACCCTGGATGTCATGGCCAAAAAGATGCCTCTGATGAAAGGGGCTGTGGTGAGTCTCTTGCAGAAAGTCTCCTGGCCATGGGGAACAGAGCACGACCCATTCCTGCAGACCTTTCTGTCACTGGGCTGCTGAGCACTGTAGAGAGCCAAGGACAGCACAACTTGTCAGGCCAACAGCAGATGATGTTGGCATCAGGATGAGGGGAACTGTACCTTAGGAAGAGCTTGGTTCCCCCATTACCACATGGTCATGACAAGGCCCTCTTGGTGGGCTGGAATGCTGGACAAGTGCCACATGCTGGACAAACTGCTGGGAGCAGATAACGAGGCAGTGGCTGAGCTGGTTTCACAAGCCCAGTGGTGGAACTCACCATTCCCAGAATTTCTTGGCTTCAAAAGGGAGGAGGCTCTGGTGGGGATGGTGCTTTGCAATGCTCCCTTTTCCAAGCCTGCAGGGTAAAATCTTCCCTGTGACATCCCTTGATCCCTTGCACTGTTCTGCTGCTCGGTCATGTGCTGGGAGGAAAGATGTGCACCAAGCTGAATCAGGTTTTCCCACTTGGCCCTGAGAGGACTTTGCTGGGGTGCAGCCATCAGGATCCTGACCCATGGGCTCTCTCCTCCCTCCCAGACTGCGGGAGCCGACCTGCCATGCAGACTGCCAGCAGGATAGTCGGAGGCTCGGAGGCATCCCGAGGGGAATTCCCATGGCAAGTCAGCCTGCGGGAAAACAACGAGCACTTCTGTGGTGCTGCCATCCTGACAGAGAAGTGGCTGGTGTCTGCTGCTCACTGCTTCACTGAGTAAGCCCTACTCACACCAGACCCCCACTCCTCACTTCCAAAAGCTGCTGTCTTCCCTCTCAAAGGTCCCAATGTTCCATTTGGGATATTCACACCTGGTTTCCTTCCCCTGCCAGGCGAAGCCATGGGGAGCTGCTGTCCCTGAGCAAGGGTGGGATGGGCAGGAGTGGTTCTGGCTCTCAGGTGTCACCTCACATGGTCCCTGCTCTCTCTCTTTAGGTTTCAGGACCCAGCCATGTGGGCAGCTTACACGGGGACCACCTCCCTGCGAGGGTCAGACAGTGCCACAGTGAAAATGGGCATCACACGGATCATCCCACACCCCTCCTACAACACGGACACAGCCGACTACGACGTGGCTGTGCTGGAGCTGAAGAGACCTTTGAGCTTCACCCAGTACATCCAACCCGTGTGCCTCCCAGACCCCGGGCATCACTTCCCCACCAGCAAGAAGTGCCTCATCTCTGGCTGGGGTTACCTCAAGGAGGATTTCTGTAAGCAGGGCAGGAGGAAGAGGAGGGGTGGGGAGGTGTGAGCAGTCCCAGAGGCATGAGGGAAGGTTGGGTGGGCTGTAACATGGGCAGATGGTCCTGTCCAAGTCCTCTTGTGATGAGCTCACAGCCACATCTTTCTGGTTTAGTGGTGAAACCTGAGTTCCTGCAGAAAGCCACAGTGGAGCTGCTGGACCAGAGCCTGTGCTCCAGCCTCTACAGCCATGCTCTCACTGACAGGATGCTGTGTGCTGGCTACCTGGAGGGGAAAATCGACTCCTGCCAGGTAAGCTTTGCCCAGGGAAGTCAGCACACCTCCTCACAGGAGGCTTTCCTTCCCCGGGATGCACCAAGCAGGAGGTGAAGAAGCAGGAACATGGTCACAGTTCCTCCCCAAGGATTAAGGCCATGCCTTGGACTCAAGCAAGGATCAGGGACTGCAGAAGACAAAAATGTGGATGGCTTCTTTAGTGCTTAGAGCAGGGCACTGCTGTTTAAGGGCTCTTCTGGGTATTTAGCTGCTTTTCTCTACTTCCTGAGCTGTTATCAGGGCTGGCACTACCAATGGACTTGACAGGTCAGATAGCAGAGGGAGATGGTGGAAACTTAAAACTTAGACAATAGCTTTTGATGAACAACTTGGTGTTTTCCCTAGTTAGCCTTTATCCAGCTGGGAATTGCAAGTGGTCAGCTGGATAAATATCCTGCCTTTCATGGGGTGTGGGGAGAGGAGGACTGAGTTCCATGGCTGTGCCTGTGGTTTAACAGGGCCCTTCATACCTGCAGCCACCAAAGGAGCAAAACCACTTTTCCAGTGGTAATGCTTCCTGTTTCTGCACCAAAGGCAGCACAAACACCAGAGAAGGGGCTAATAATAGAAGACTCAAGGTTGGATGGTGAATATGACCCATCCTGTTATTCATTACTCACCTAGAACAATCCAGCCCCAGAAGGCACTGCCAGCTTCACAGACCTACACCAGTGACACTCAGATGTCCCCATAATACCAAAGAATTGACAAGGACACCGAAGGCCAAATCAAGAAAACATCATGAAAAGATGAGCATGGTCTCCCTGGGCTGCACATCATGCAGTAACACCCATCATCTGTCTGTCCTGG
This sequence comes from Florisuga fusca, assembly GCA_038090715.1. Taxonomy (NCBI): domain Eukaryota; kingdom Metazoa; phylum Chordata; class Aves; order Apodiformes; family Trochilidae; genus Florisuga; species Florisuga fusca. The sequence continues at coordinate 559,610 of JAAWXA010000040.1, forward strand.
GGCTGCTTGGCTTAACCTTTAAGAGCAGCAGTTTTACAAATTATTTACACAAGTAGAAATGCTTACCTAATACTTTATGGAGGATGTCTTTGTGCTCTTCTTGCATACCAAGGGCACAAGGCTGCTGCTTGATAGCAGGACAGTGTGGGAGCACCCAAAGGCCAGCACAGGAGATGCTTCATTCATCATTAGGCCAGAGGAACGAGGCAGAGAGGGACACAGGGACAGAGACACTGTCTGGCAGAGGTGTGCTGAGGATGGCCAGGGTGAGCCTGGAGCATCCCCAGGGAGAACTCACCATCTGCTTTCTCTTGTAGGGTGACTCTGGTGGGCCCCTGGTTTGTCAAGAACCATCTGGCAAGTTTTTCCTGGCAGGAATTGTGAGCTGGGGAATTGGATGTGCTGAAGCCAGGAGGCCTGGGGTTTACACACGTGTTACCAAACTCAGAGACTGGATCTTGGATGCTATTTCTGCCTTCCCCACCTCCATAGGCCACGCTGTCCCTCCAGTACACTCCAGTACTAATAGTAACATGGTCAGCTCTGAAGAGCTCAGCACCAGCACCACCAGAGCAATCCCCACCACATCTCCAGCCCCAGCTGCCACCAAGACAGAGATGGCATCAAGACCACAAGGTATGAGCACACGGGGTGAGTGCACCTTGGCAGGAAAAGTGGCTGGTCCAGGTCCAAACATCAGATTCCTTATTCCACTGAGCTGAAATGACCTTCAGAAGGGTGACCTCTACAACCTAAGTGCTAAGGGCCACCAACTGCCTGCCCCAGCTCAGCCTCATAGTCACTCAGTGGCTGTTTTGTGGGCTCCTTTCTTTATGCAACTAAATGGGTAATTTTCTCTGCTGTCTGTGAAATTGGACTGCTCCAGCCAGCCTAGGACAGGGTACTAAGACACAGCAGTGCCTTGTTTAGCCTCTTGAACACTCACTCTTTTTTTGCCACCTAAGGATCTTTTAGCAGTTCAAAGCTGACTGCACAGCAGCCAGGCATGCTCTCTCTGAAGGGAAGGATGGCAGGTGTCACCAGGATGACCCAGCAGCTCCAAGGAGCCCTCCCAGCAGCACTGCAGGGAGATACAGATGTAGGGCATTTTTCTAAACTTAATGATTAACTTTTTATCTGCGGTAGCAAGGCTAAGAGGCACAGAGCTGCTGGTTACTCTGCCTCCGAGAAAGGCACAGGATGATGGACTTGCCAGAAGAGCAGACGGGGTGAAAGCTTTGCAGAAGGGACTGCCATGATCAGACCTTGGGCAGATGCCTCACCCTCTAGCCCTGACCTCTCCCTTGCTCAGACTCACCAGGCAGAGTCTCTCCTCACTTGCCTTCTGCCAGGAGCACTCACAACTCATGCTTTGGCTTTTGTTTAGAGTGTGGAGAACGACCTGGCTTCTCTAAACCCAGCAAGATTGTGGGAGGAACAGATGCTTCCAGAGGAGAGATCCCCTGGCAAGTCAGCCTGAAGGAAGATTCCAGTCATTTCTGTGGAGCCACAATAATTGGGGACCGCTGGCTGCTGTCTGCAGCTCACTGCTTCAATGAGTAAGAGACCATCCCTGCTGACACCCCTGGGCCAGCTCACTCTGCAGAACCAAACGTGTGGCATAGGAGTCACTGGGGAAAAAAACCAACGTTTTGTACCTGAATTTTTGTTATAGAGGGTCACAGTAAAAGCAGTGGTGTGGGGAGGCTGGGATGAGGCAGGGAAAGGTCAAAATAGCCTGGGCAGGGAGCAAGGATAACACATCTAAGAGGAGTGGAAAAGCAGAGGTGCTACAAGAGAGTTTATTCAAGAAATTTAACCTTTAAAATTGGGTGTAATGTAAGAAATAGAGACATGCAGTCACTTCAGTCCTGCACAGCACACAAGTCTAGGTTTATAAACGACCTACACAAAGAAATGAGAAGCAAGAGGATAATGTTTTGTCAAGAATAAAAATTCCTGAAGGCAGAAAGGTGTGGGGAACTCTGAAGAGTGTCAAGACAACCTTATAGATGAAAAAAGTGTGCAATAAAGCAGCAAGTGAAATGCAAGGTAGGCAGGTGTGAGGCAGACAGCAAAGCAGCAGTGCCATCTGTCTGCAGGTGATGGGTCTCCATCAGCTCCTACCAAGCAGAAAAAGGGGAGAAATCCTGTGGATATTGCCATGAGAACAGCAGTTCTGTGGGCAGAGGTCATTAGAGAGCAAGTGAATGTTAGTGATTACTAAATAAAAAACACCTCTTGATATGACCAGTATGTTGCTGGTGATGCACAGCACACCAACTTCACCAACATTTTTGCAGTGTTAGAATCACACGGTCAAAAAGGGTATCACAAGGATGAGCTGGGTGTTGAGTAACTTTAACAACAGGCATGACAAAATAGATGAGACTAGACTGAGAAGAGAGGCAACTGGAAGTGAGCATGTGATAGGGACTGTACAATTGTACAGTTGTAGGGATTGTACAATTACAAATGGTATAAAGTGTCTAGGGAATGCCTTCCTACTGCTTTTCTAAGATATTAAATAACCCCCCCAGAAGCAGGTGGAAAACATTCAAAAGGAAGCAGCACTTCATAAATGCCATTAAACTGAATGTTTAAAATTCACCTGGTGTTAAAAAAAAAAACCAAAACAACCAAAACACAAGCACATAACTCTGGTAAAATCAAAATAAAACCCCCAAATCCATCAAGACATACTGGATAGAGAGGCTCCATCTGTATGCCAGAACACCCCTGAAATCTGGAATTTCTCGAGGTGAGGGTTGCTACTTGTTTACCTTCAGGAGACAACCAGCATGTGCCACTGCTGGAAAGATTTGCAGCTGACTTAGCACAGCTTCTGTGTGCTGGATTCTGCATTGAAAGTCATTTCAAGTTGTCTGCAATGTGAATGTCAGAATTCATGTTGGGTCTCTGTGGGTGAGCATGCATGTTTAGAAATCTGTATTTCCAGGACAAATCCAGAAGAGATTGAAGCCTTTGTGGGAACAACATCACTAAATGGAACAGATGGAAACGCAATGAAAGTCAACGTAACCAGAGTGATCCAGCATCCCCTCTTCGACCCCATTGCTCTGGATTTTGATGTGGCTGTACTTGAGCTTGCAAGACCCCTTGTCTTCAACAAACACATACAGCCCATCTGCCTCCCACCCGCTTCACTGAAGTTTCCTGTTGGCAAGAAATGTATAATTTCTGGCTGGGGTAGCCTTGAAGAAGGGAATGGTAAGCAGCTGATTTGCTCTCAAGCAGTGACAGACTCAGCACCAAAGCCTGTGGCACTGCAACCCAGGGAATGGAGAACAGGGGACAGTAATAGGGACAGTCAGGAACTGATAGAAACACAAGAATAAGTGACAGTAAGGGCACACAGAACACTACCTTAAACCACAAATATTTAGGAGGCACCATCAAACAAGAAAATGAAGAGAGCAGCTTGGCAGGAAGGAGGAGAAAGGTGATGGGCTCCCCAAGTAGTTCTTCCATGCTAAGCAAGAATGGGCATTGCCTCAGTGAGCTCCTGTAGCTCTGGCAGGACAGTGTCAGCCTCAGTGACACTCACTCATGTTCACTCACAAAAATGTTCCTAACAGCAGCAAAGGTTCTGTTGTAGGGAAAAGGCCCCAGGGTGGCACATGTGCTACCAAAGACTTAGTGTCCCTCTAACAGCTGTCCAGGAGCCACAAGCTGTCAGGACAAGGGGAGCAGAATCCTTTGCACAGGTGTGAAATTGCACCCTGGGGTGAGCCAGGAGCTTTTGGGCTGCTGAGAGAGCAGCTCATCCAGAACTCAGCTTCTGTGTGGGATTAGAGCCTGTTTTCCTGAAATATGTCTTGGGTCAGTCTGAAAGCCATTAGGTCACTGATGCTGTCACTAATCCCATGGTTTTCATGCAGTCACTCAGCCTGAGGTCCTGCAGAAGGCCTCTGTGGGCATCATAGACCAGAAGATCTGCAATTTCCTCTACAACTTCTCCCTCACTGACCAAATGATTTGTGCTGGCTTCCTGGAGGGGCAGATAGACTCATGCCAGGTAAGAGCCTGCAATTTCTCAGCTGCTCTGTGGGTTGTTTCAGGAAGGTGGACTAACTCACAGCCTCAGTGCATCCTTGGGAAGTATTTCTGAGTTGCTGTGGCCAATCTGTAATCCACATGTTTTACCTTAAAAAAAAAAAATAAATCCCAAAACCAAACCCCAGCCCACTACCTTTAGAAAAGTAAATAAAGCTCCATCAAGTTGAGCAGGACTTAAACCAACATCCTATGAACTTAATGACAAATACCAAATCCCATTTGTGCCACCAGGGTAACCCCCACTTCAGCCTCTGCACACCCACACTGCATGGCAGCAGGCAGCCTTGCAGGGCCTGAAAACCAGATTTTGAGGCTACCTAAGTCCTTCCATTGTGGCTGAGGGGTTGCTCCATGTAGCTCTGTCTTGGGCAGATAGGGCTGAGCAGCCATTGCCTTGCTTCTTCCTCAGGGAGATTCAGGTGGTCCATTGGCCTGTGAGGTGACTCCAGGAGTGTTTTATCTGGCTGGAATCGTGAGCTGGGGAATTGGTTGTGCCCAGCCTACAAAACCTGGTGTATACTCCAGAATTACCAAACTCAGAGACTGGATCCTAGAAACCATCTCAGAGATGCCCAGTCCTGGCACCCCTTCCAGTCCAGACATCACTACCACCTCCACTGCAGCCATCCTCACCCAGCAGCCCAGCACAACAGCTCCAAGTCCCAACAACAGAACCACCCTGGGAATGAAGATGACCACAACCACAAAGGAAACCTCCACAGCTCTGATAACCACTGAGTCTGCCAAGCCCACCCAAACACCAGGTAGAACAGATTTATTGACATGTTGGTTGGAGACCTTCATGCCTCCAGCACCAAGGGTACTGAGCAGACCATGGGTTATTGCCTTCCAGTGGTGCCTTGTACCAGTCTCACCTTCAAGTGTTCCAGTAATGTCTGCATTGGAAAAGAAAATCCTGAGTGTGATGGCATCGTTGACTGCAGCAACGGCTTCGATGAGCGCAGCTGTGGTGAGCACTGCTCTGCATGGCCCAGACACTCCAGTGAAACCCACCAGCTCCACATGGGCTCTCCTGGGCTCCATGTTACACACTGGGGGCCTGGGACAGCCCCTGGAGGTCCAGGTTGGTCTGCCAGCCTTGTGGCACTTGGTCTTCCAGAGCCTGTACCAAGATAAAGCTGGATGAGGAGGGTCCAAATTTTCTGCCTGTAAATGTGGCCTCTTCTCTTCTGTTACAAACATGAGAACTGATTCCCCAGCACACTCAGTCTGCTAGGACAAGCTGGCAAGACAATTCTTGCCCAACATGGCAGCCCAGGAGTTGTTTTCTCATCTCTGGGGCTGCTGCCTGGGCTGCCCATGCCTTGCTGTGTGACAGCGAGTCCATCCAAACATCCCCTCCACACCCACCTCATCCCTTCAAGGTGTGATCTGTGATAACAAGTTCCCAAACCATGCATCTGCCAAGCTTTGCCTCAGATGGGTGAATGGAATTCATCCCATTCTACTGACCTGTGTCTGGCCCCTTGGAAGGCTGCCCCATGGCGGGGGGCTGTGGCAGGAGGGCAGACATCCCTTTGACTTAGAGTTACTTAAAGCCACTGTACCTCTTCTTCTGTCCCAGACTGTGGCTTAACGACTGCTTTGGCCTTCAGCAAGATTGTGGGTGGCAGCACTGCAGCTCGAGGAGAATGGCCCTGGCAAGTCAGTCTGTGGCTGAGGAGGAAGGAGCACAAGTGTGGAGCTGTCCTGGTTGCAGACCGCTGGCTGCTCTCTGCAGCTCACTGCTTTGATGGGTAAGTCTGGGGTGGGATAATGGAGTCAGGTGGCTCTTGGCCATACACCCCTCAGCCATTCCCCTCCCTCAGAGTCCTCCTCACATCTCCCCTGGGATGCTGTGCCCAGCTGGAAGCACACATTCCCTGTTTACAGATGTGCCTCTGCAGGTAAGCGTGGAGAGGAATGAGTGGAGCAAAGCCTGAGTATGGCCACAGTGTGATGGAGAGAGGGGTCGTGGCCTCACGAGCTGTGGCCACAGTGCATCCCAGCCCCACCAGCAGAGGAAGGGCCCTCCTTGTCAGGGCAGGCTCCTAACAGTTCTGTCTTTCTGCAGTTACAGTGACCCCAAAATGTGGGTGGCCTTTCTAGGAACACCCTTCCTGAGTGGCATCGATGGCAAAATGGAGAAAATCCTCCGTATCTACAAGCACCCATTTTACAATGTCTACAGCCTGGACTACGATGTGGCACTGCTAGAGCTGAACACACCCCTCAAGTTCAGCAACACCATCAAACCTATATGTCTCCCCGACAATTCCCACATCTTTCATGAAGGAGCCAGATGCTTCATCACAGGCTGGGGTTCCACAACAGAAGGAGGTACTGGCTGAGAGGGCTCCCTCACACCCATGACGGCCAAGCTGAGTGCCACCTACCCCATGAACCCCCAAAAATCTGTGATTCCCCTTCCACTGCCCCAAACACTCCCCATGCAGAGGATACCAACCTGGGCAAGGTCTGTTGTCACCACAATCTCCTTCCCAGTCACCATGCACTCTATTCCTCCATTTGCTGACACCTCCACCCTCTTGCAGCCTTCCTAAGCTTTCCAGAGCCACTGTGCTCCCCAGCCCTGCAGCAGATGCTCCAGCTCTGCTCCTGCAGCACAAGGACCATCCTGACACCATTTCTCTCTGGTCAGCTGAGCTGCCTGACAAACTACCCACCAAAGGGACCTTCCTGTGCTTGCTCTGCCAGGGAGGAACCAGGTCCGATTGAGTTTCCCAGTGCAGGTCTCTCCCTTTGGCAAGGAAGGAAGGCTGCAGAGCCCCCACTTCTCGTGCTAACAGTGACACTTGTTTACTCAGGTCTCATGTCCAAACATCTGCAAAAAGCAGCAGTGACCATGATCGGAGACCAGGCCTGCAAAAAGTTCTACCCCGTGCAGATCAGCAGCAGGATGGTGTGTGCTGGGTTCCCTCAGGGCACCGTCGACAGTTGTTCAGTGAGTGTGAGAGCAGCAAATGCCACAGCTGGGACACAGCAAACTCCTGCCAAGCTCCCAGGCTGTATTCTCTCCCAGCTCAGCTGTCTATCCATCCATCTCCACTGGCTGTCATCACTATCAAAGACCATCTTGCACACACCTCATTCTGCTCACCCCACCGACCCCTGACAGCTCAGGGCACCATGCAGGGAGGCAATGCCAAGCCAGAGACCACAGGGATACCACGGAGCCCTTTCCATGATGCTGATGTACATGCTGAACATGCTCTCCTGTGTTCTAGAACACCAGCCTCAGGCTGTGCATGCAAGGAGACTGCTGAGTACTCCTTCAGCTCGGGAGCAGCCTCCTGGGGAGACAGGGAACAGGACAGCAAAATGCTCCTGTGTCCCAGAGAGAAAGAACACCTGACAGCGGGGAGGGCTGGGCTGCCTTTTTGACATGATACAAGTCTCTTTTTCTCTCTTTGCAGGGTGATGCAGGTGGGCCCCTGGCTTGTAAAGAACCCTCAGGGAAGTGGTTTCTAGCAGGAATCACAAGCTGGGGCTATGGCTGTGCCAGGCCATACTTCCCTGGTGTCTACACCAAAGTCACAGCTGTCCAGGGCTGGATTGCACAGAACCTCAAGCTCTGAAGCTGCATTTTGCCACTCAGGGAAGGCAACAGAGGAGAGGAGTCATTGCCAGAGGATGCACTTACCCCTCACCTACTGAACATTTTTTTTGATGTTGCAAAGGGGTGAAGATGGCTGCAGGTTTCAAGCAAATGCCAGGGTTGTGTGACCCACTGCAGCTATGACACCAGGGCATGTGATAAGCTTTGCATAGAAAGGTACAACTCTAGACATTTTCTACAAATAAATGAGGCCTGTCCTATCTTTAAGACCTGGCCAAACATCCTATGCATTAAAATGTGGCCTTTCTAGTTTGAGGGGTGCCTGAAACATCTGCCAGGGACTCATGGGCATTTGGCTGACCTCAATCTGTCACCCCCAAGCCAGGAGAGAAGTGACTTTTGCCCAGCCCAGCCTTATGCCCCTGCAGAACCCTCAGACCTCACTGCCTTGATGCAGCTGTTAAATTGTGCAACAGCTTTTGGAAAAGCTGTGCTACCTTTTCCACTGGATGTGGGTACAGTGATGATCCCCTAGGTCACCAGTTGATCACAAAAGAAGGTATGACTAAGACTTGGACTTGTGGCTGCACAGACCCTCATCTGTCTTCAAGAATTAGCTCACACCCTTCCACACCCCCAGCTCCCTTTGCATAAGGGAACAAGTTATTAAATTGACAAAGAGCAAGGCACAGCCACACAGCCCACAGTTCTGCTTTAGCTAGGTGGGAAAAACTAAAAGTGTTGAGATTGTGGCCCAAGGATACAACTGCTTCAGTGGGAAGTCCTGCTGTCCAACACAAGGCACACACACACCTTTGTTCACAAAAAACCAAAAAAACCCAACCTGCTGCAGAGTCCTGTCAAGTCTTGGGCAGACCTGGAAATCATCTCACAGATTTGAGGACCAGAATTGAGCAGCAGGTCGTACCCCAAACCTCCTCCTAGGCACTTAACCTCTGTATGTTGGCACAGCATGAGTTTTACTCCTTCCAAATCCAGGCAGCAGTGAGATCCATCATTTTCCCTGGCAGAGTGCTAGCAAGGTGACAGACCTCGCTTCCAGACATGGCTCAGCTTGAGATGGGTTCAGATCTGTGGCTGGAGCACTTGTGGCATGGTCCCATCAATGAAACAGGACCACTGCACAGCCAGAACCACAAAATTCATACAGCCATCAAGAAAAGCAAAAAGGCTCCTAAGCACACATGACTGGGAAACACTTTGTTTTTAAGTAGGCATTCTGCCCAGTCTGGATGGGAAACTCCAAATTTATTTAGTCCAAATATCCAGTTATCTCCTAATTTTCCCCTGTGTGAAAACACTTTAGTCCCTTCACAGAAGCCACCACATTGGGAGATTAAATGCAATCAAGTCTCCCACATCCCTTTGAATGCCCTAGCAGCTGAGAAGACATAATTCTTCCAGTCTGTTTCTCTGCCCCAGCAAACAAATTTGAAAAATCTCACTATGGGGACATGGGTGCTTTTAATCTCCAAAACTCTCCTCTCCCAGCTGCACACCACATGAACAGACCTTTCTGAGAAAGCCAACAATACAGAGCTCAGCCCCAAACCAGACCCAAGTGCTCTGTTGCCTAAGTCCTCCTCCCCCCCCAAAAAATGATGCCTGGAAGGTAGGCTCCAAGGTGGAACATCTGTGCCAGAGACAAACCAGAAGTTACAGAATACCACAGCCACACAACATTACATTTTATTCTATACAGAAGTCATTCTAAGTACTTCCCAGACCTTTTCATCCCCAGCTGTGCTTATACAGCTGTTTTCAAGGCTGTGCTGCAAAGCTGCTAAAAGTACACCTGCTCCCCAACACACTGCTTGACCCTACAAGCCCAAAAGTGATTCCCACATATACAGACACAAGGGAAAAAAGAGCCAAGTGTGGATTGTGGAGCATTTTATGGCAGCTTTTCCACTGATGAAAAGGGACTGTGTGACTACCTGATGGCTGGTTCCATCTTGCTTCCTGAGCAAGGGGACTGTTGCTAGCTTGGCCTCCCCTTTCCACAGAGGGCTCCTTGCCTCTTACAGACCTTTCAGCAGGGATTTACCCCTTGCCCTGACCAGTCTGGACCACTGAGAAGAGCATAAGGCAAACCAAGCAGCTCAAGAAAGCTCTGAGATGGAAAATTCACTTGCTCCTGGGGCTGGTGCCAATAAAAGCCAATGGATGCAAAAGGTTCAGCGAGGGTTTATTGCTCTGCCATGGCAGGGGCTGGAAAGGCAGCAGGATTTGGCCCCCAGCCCCCCGGACTGGCCGCTTGTCCCTTCCCCACATGGTCCCTTCCCTGGTCCAGGACCTGGGGGCTCTTCACATGTTTGCCCTCTCCCGCTGCAGCCTCGAGTTGTAGGCTCGGGAAACCGTGTTCCAGGAGTCCATGTACCGATCCATACACATGGCGATGCACTTCTGCGGGACAGACAGCCCTCAGCGGTGGCCCCGGGGGGGTGGCCCGGGGGTCCCCGCTTCTCCCCGACTGTGCTCACCTGCTCCGAGTTGTCCAGGGAACCGCCGGGCTTCCCGATGCACTTCCGAAAGCACTTGTCCGTCATGCGCTGCGGAGAAAGGAGGGAAAAAGCCCTGAAGAGCCGGGAGGGACTGGGACGGACCGCGAGGGTGACCAGGAGGGGCCGGGCAGCCACCGGGCCCCGCCGGGAGCTCCGACCGCTGCCGCGTCCCCCTCCCCGCACTCCTCCCGCACGGCACGGCTGCCCGAGCGCAGGACAGCCCCCCCCAGCCGGGGATCGGCACCGGGACTGGGACAGAACAGGACCGAGTCGGGGACCAGGAGAACCTCCGCCCGCCTCCCCGCCGCCCCTCCTGACCTGCAAGAGCTCCTGTGCGTTGGCCACGGCGATCTGCACCTTCACCTGCTCCATGATGAGCCCCGGATCCAGCTTCCCCCCACCGCCACCCCCGGAGCCGAAGTCGGAGCCGAAGCCGCTCTCCATGCCGCAAAGTCACCTCGGGCCGTGGCCCCCACGCTACCGGCGAAATGGCGGCTGTCGGGGACTACAACTCCCGGTGTGCACCGGGGGGGTGGGGGTGTCTCCGGGGCCGCTCCCAGACCGCCCCGCGCAGCGCTTCCTCCCACGGGCGGGAACGGGGGATTGCGGGGTCGGTGGAGGCTGCGGGGAGTGTTAGTGGTGCGGGAATGAGGCGTCGGGGGACGCCCGTGGTACCGCGGGCACAGGGACAGGTGAAGGCTTCATGTCTGGTGTGGGGATGAGGGTTGATATCAACTGCGACTGGGGTGGAGGCGGTCCTGGGAAAGCAGCACGTCCCGCGGCTGGAAAGGGGGCTGCGGGGCTGGGTGGAGTGGAGCTGCGTTCCCTGAGCAGGGTCAGAGAGGGACCTGGGATTAACAGGAAGCTGAACATGAGCCAGCAGTGAGCCCAGGTGGCCAAGAAGGCCAATGGCATCCTGGCCTGGATCAGGAACAGCGTGGCCAGCAGGTCCAAGGAGGTGATTCTGCCCCTGTACTCAGCCCTGGTGAGGCCACACCTCGAGTCCTGTGTCCAGTTCTGGGCCCCTCAGGTCAGGAAGGAGATTGAGATGCTGGAGCAGGTCCAAAGGAGGGCAACCAGGCTGGTGAAGGGACTGGAGCACAGATCCTGTGAGGAGAGGCTGAGGGAGCTGGGGCTGTTCAGCCTGGAGAAGAGGAGGCTCAGGGGAGACCTTATCACTCTCTACAACTCCCTGAAAGGAGGTTGGAGCCAGGGGGAGGGGGGATCGGGCTCTTCTCCATCAGTAAGACAAGAGGGCATGGGGTTAAGAGCTGCCAGGGGAGGTTTAGGTTGGATATTAGGAAAATATTCTTTCCAGAGGGGGTGATGAGGCATTGGAATGGGCTGCCCAGGGAGGGGGTGGATTCTCCATCCCTGGAGATTTTTAAGAAGAGACTGAATGTGGAACTGAGTGCCATGGGCTGGGAACCACGGGGGGAGTGGATCAGGGGTTGGAGTTGATGATCCCAGAGGTCCTTTCCAACCCGGATGAGTCTGTGGGTCTGTCCCCAGCACCACGAGGAGCCATGGGCCAGGCCAGGCCTGTGACACTCCCCAGGCTGCACCAGGACTGCATCTGAGCACTGGGCTGTAGACACAGCCCCACTCACTATGGCAATGGGGAAGGGCTTAAACTTTGCCACAAAGAGAAATGCTGCACAGCTACACCCCAACATGAAATCATAGAATCAGAATGGCAGGGGGTAAAAGGGACCTCTGGAGATCACCGAGTCCAACCGCCCACCAAAGCAGGGTCCCCTGAGGCAGGTGACACAGAAACATGGCTTCTGTCCTTTGAGGAGAGGACAGTGGTTCCCTCTGCCTTAGGTAACTGAGGTAAGAGACTCGCACCCTTAAGGTGCATGAATTCCATGATGGGATCTCCTCAAGTAAGAATATAGGAATGCAATAATGCTGTAGGAGTTTGGTGGAAACAAGTGGGAGACAACAAGGGTGTGGAGTTTCAGGGGTCAATGTGATGTGCAGAAAGGAGGGCACAGCTCACCCTGTGAGATGAGGAACTGACCAGTACAGCAGAGCAAAAGACAAAACTGCTCTCAGCTTCCCTAGCTGGAGTCCACAAATAAGGCAGATGATTGTAAACTCTTCCTGGCTGTCCACTTCAAAAAGAAAACACTTTCATACCTGCGAAATTGTCATTAGCTGACCCTAAAGATGTGGCAGTTGCCTATTGTACAATTTTATAATGAAAAGAAATTAAACTGTGGTAACTGAGCTAGGCTAATGATGAACACAGCAATGCTTCTGCCCATTTCCAACTTCCTAAGGATCAGAGCCCTTTTTCTCTCACAGCAGGATCAAGCATCCCTGTGGCCTCTGTGTTCATTAAGAAAAAGAAGCAAAGAAAATGCAAAACATTTATTCGAGTGTGTTGTACAAAAAGTTTCCAGTCATAAAATGTATATTACAAATCATTGAAAAAGACAAGACATTTGGCATGCATATTCTAAAAAGGAAAAAAAAAACCACTTTGAAATGATAAAGTCTAGATCACTATGTAGTTTTCTTAAGTTCCACGTGAACATTTTCATAATTTTGTCTGTTTCTTTCATTTGCAACCTTTTACGCAATTCCTTATTTTAACAATTCTAACCTTAAAAACTCCACTGCAGCAGTTGACTGGAGGGAACCTAAAACCAGAGCTATCTAAATAAAGATTGTGTTAGGAAAAAAACCCCAAAATCACCATTCAAGTCACAAGGCATCACTGCTACGAAATTATTCAATTATATTTTGTGCCCAGATAGAAAGCCTTTTGGCTTATCTTGTTCAAAATAGTTTATTGCTCAATTTTAGTTTAATGATGATCTGGGTAGCTGGAATACACAGTAACATCTACCTTATCAACACAGAATTGTCACTTCATTAAAAGCTAACTAGAAAATTTGGAAGTTAAAAACACTTTGTTTTCCTGAACTCCAAGTCAATTCACTGCTTGTGCTATTCTGCTTGGACTCTTTCAATATTAAGCATCCTTTTTACTCTCTAGACCTTAGCATTTCAAGAAAGGCATTATATGTTTACAAATAATAATTGCATGTAAATATGGTCTTGTATAAAAAAAAAACCACTTAAATTATTTTAAAACTGGTTTAAAGCTAAGCATATTGAAGGGCAAATAAAAATTCTGTTTCCCAGGCCATGTTGTGTAAGAAAAGAAACTCTCCAATACAATTTGTCTTGACATTCAGCTTGCTCAAGCAATGCTTTGTAAAATGCAATCACTATCTCACCTTCCACTCACTGGTTGACACCAAGGCTTTGTTTCCTGCTCACACAGGGTTTGGACCCAACAGTGGCAATAAAATCCAGTCTCAAATATGGATATGCCTTTGTTTAGAGATAAGACTTTCAAAAGAAGAGATAGAAAGAAGAGAAAGAATGGCTTAACAGTGAGGAAGTGAGAGAAGTGGCTACACAAGATACAAACCAAGCATCTTTTCATACAGCATCACAGTCTGTCAGAGGCACACAAAAGAAACAGAAGAGCAAATATTCCAGGGTGTAGAAAGGATTTCAAGGAGCCTCTTCTAACCCCTGCTCAGGTTGCAGTTAAAGGGCTTTTATACAGTATGAGCATTATAAAGAAAAGGGTCTATAAACCCAGTAAGATCCCTGAACTGAACATGAGGTGTCCTGTTGCTCAAGGATAAAAATGCACATGAAGTGATCTCCTTTCACAGTACCCTCTGCTTCACACTGCAATACAATTTTCAGGACTAATGAAAGCTGCAGAGAACCCAATCTGCCTTTCACATTACAGCTGATGGGAAGCAGATATTTATTTTCTTCCTGAGACTTGGTTTCTGCTACAAACACTAACGCAGGCAACTCCAATCTAATGGCAAAATGGTGCTGAAGTGGTCAGACATCACTGAACTACTGCTTTTCTCAGGGCAAATCCAGGGTCCTGCACTAGGAAACACTGAGAAACAGCAAAGGACTCACAGCTGCTCTATTACTGTCACTGTAACACACCAGATAAAGTAACAAATACAGAAGGCAAAGTAGAAAAGTCTGAGATGTCAGAGACTCTCTGCAGCCACCCCATCACCCATGGTCCTGCAGATGGATAGACTTAATCTGACATGAGCATTTTGATGTGGTATGAAATCAGGAGTAGGCAGTGTGCATTTATCATCTTTTATATGATATTGGTATAATCGACACAATTAAAAGACTGGCTTAACTATTCTGCTGCAGTTATGCTGTTATTCCTTCTCCCTCTAAGTCAGCAAGAATCATTTTTACTATTTCATCCAGAATAAAGTTGTTGGCTAATTCTTCTGGAATAACACCACCCATTTAAGTAGTTACACTCAAGTAACTACTCTGATAGAAGCTGTAACTGGCAAATTTCCCTAATCTAAGAAGCATCAAAATATTTTTTCTCCTGACACGTCAAACCTATTTCTCCTTCACACTCTACACCTGGTGTCAGACACTGGAGTAGAAATGCTAAATATCCTCCAAGAGTTGTTCACATAAAGGATCGAGTAGGAAAAGAGGGCAAGGGGACACTGGATTTTATGAGAACAAAAAGCTTTAATTATACTGAATATTAAAAAAAAAAACAAAACCCAAAAAAACTGAAAGACAGAAAAGGAAAAAAAGAGCAATGGTTTGGTCAAGCCAAAAAAAGCTCATAGTATGGAGCATTAGCTTTAAAGGGAGAGTGCTGTTACACCAAAGCTCAGCATCAAGAGCCAGAGGAAAGGATAGCATCTAGAGAAATCCATGGAATACAGTAGTTTGTGTCCTGTCATTTACAGGCAGGAATTATTTCTTGAAGCGATGTGGCCAAAGAATCACTCACATTTAGACTGTGGGCATTCAGCTTTTCCCACACTGATTATCAGTTTCATATGAACACCTGTACATACCTAAACGTGGTACTGAAGAACAAAATACTGTTTCCAAAGTTAAAGGACACAGTTCCAAATCTAAGGACACACTGCAGACTGTTACTGAAGGGCACAGTGCTCATCACAGAAGATCTGCAAGCACCAGTCCTTAAGACTCTAAGATGACACACTCCCTATACAGTAGCTATTGAGAAAACTATGGCTCAGGTATCAAGAGGTTTTTCCTCATTCAAGCTGCCTTTCCTAGCCCATTCTTTACATAAAAAAAAAAAAAAAAGATAAGCAAGCAAATTAACTACCACTCAGTGCTTTAGTATTTCAGATCACAGAACAATCTTAAAAAAAAAGTAAGCAACCTGAAAACTGGCCCATGTAAAAAACATAAATACAGATCCTTAGAAAAACAACCAAAAAGCCCTCAAATTACAAGTATTTTCTAGAAGCTGTGGGTCAAAAAGGGAAATGTTGTCCAGTGGTTGGAAGGTGCATTGCAAAAATATTTTTACATTGATTGCATTCATTTGCATAACAACAAATTTTGAAAAGGTAATTGATAACAGTATGTCTGAGAAACATAATTTCACTAGATAACATTTTACAGAGAAATAGACATGGTTTACTACATATTTAACCTTCTACTCAAGCAGAGTGGGAAAATTACATTAGAAAAACGACCAAGTACATCAAGAAATTTATCCCCTTAGCCCAAACAGCCAAATCTTCATACTGCTTTTTTGTAACAGATGTTCTGATAATGGATTAAAACATAATTCTAAATTTGTTTAACTTTAGTAATTCAGTCATTGCAAATTCTTTTTTCTCGTTCAAATAGAGAGAGAAGCATCTCTGATTTATTTTTAAATGGCAAAATAAATCCACAAGCTTAAAGAAACCCTTTTGTTCCCACCCTGCTTGCATTACAAAACCACCAGTCAAAGCCACTAAACTGACCTTCTAGGTTATATCTGTCAGTCACAATACTGTTCAGAGAACATAATGTCCAAAAGCCACCGAAAACATCCAAACCTTGTATCCTGTGGGAGTCTTTGTTATTTGAATGACAAGCTCAGAGTTCAAGGGTACAGGTAAAAACAGGATTCTATGCTGGCATCAAAGGGTATCCAAATTTTGTATCCAAACTAATAACTAGTGGAAAAAACAATTCCTTGTACAGTAGCCAATACATTCTTTGAAGCAGTCAAGTATTTTACCTAGTGCTTACCAATGCACTGCTAAATTGACAACTAACTCTGACAGGAGGCAGTTATCTCCACAGAAATGCAGCAGAAGAAACTTTAAGCTAAAGGGACACTGTTAGACACAAAATGCATCATACTGAAATAAAAACATCTTGCTAGTCACACAAAGTATTTTCTATAAAAAGCATTTCTTTCCCTTCACTCAGTGTCAGACTTCAAGGATTTGAGCACTGAAAAACAATGCTTATGTCTTGAGCAACAGCTGTTCCTTTTAACTTTTTTAAAAAGTCATTAAACTATTTCTGTACTATTTTGCAAATACTACTCCTTAAGATATCTGATGATGGCCCTTTGAACATAAGAGAAGTATGAACAATCTGCATCTAGCTCTGATTAAAAAAAGTCAACATTTATATAGGATAACCTTCAAAATCCACAATATCATCACTGCCAAAAGTAAAAATATTTTAACATCTAAAATCTTAATCATTCTGTTTAATGCTGAGTACACCAAAAGCATTAAATCATGATGTTTAGCATCATAAATAATGTACAACACAACTTGTGCCCATGTTTGAATGAGGTCTTATTTGTGAAAATGTCAAAATCCCTTGAAAATAGTTCAAACTCTGGTTTTGACACTTCCATACCTTAAGGTAGTGCAGGCAGAGCTCATCATTCTCCATCCTCTGAAATAACAGTAATGGAGCCAAGGTGCTGACATTCTCAGATCTTTTCACCACTAGGCTCTCATACCCTGGAGCAGGACAAGATGCCATGGTCCTAAGAATGTCCCAAAAAGCAGCTTCCTTGTGTTACTTCCATTGGTAAAGTAGGATTTTTAGTGGGGCACTGCTGAGGATTCCAGGCAAGATGCTACCTTTTGAGTATGGAGGAAACACTACTGTGATTCTCTCCTGGGGCCCTGCAGATGAAAAAGGTTTCTTAAACTTTAAAAAAAAAAAAAGTTATCCTGGTTATATACCCAATTATTGATTTACCATACACTCAAGGAGCTTCATCCCATTGTAGCTAAAAATTTCTTTTCTGCTGCAGGTTTGTACTTTAAATTCTGCACGGGGAAAAATGCTGTCCCAATATAGTGTTTCAACAAACAGGGAAAAATAAAGAAATCTATTAAAAATTCTGGCAGTTTTGTTCAGTAAAGTTTTTTTTTTTTAGTTTTTTTTTTATAAAAATGTACCAAGGAGTAAACTTTAAAGTAATCAGATGATGCATATAAAAATAGTTTTCAGTGGCTCTGGAGGGAAAAAATTAGCAAAATAAAAAGAAGTGAGGAAAAAATAGCAAATAATAGGGTTTGTTTGTTTTTGTTTCATTTTGTTTTCTTCTTCCTTTCTTCACATCACTGAGCATCCTCTGGAAGTTGTTCTGGGATCCCCCTAAAATAAAACAGATGCCATTGAACTCAATCCTTCCTAGCTTTTCATATTGTAAGCAGAGATTCTGGTATCAGCTGAATCATTAAAAGCATTTTTTGGTGGATATATTCAGGGAACATCACAGCTTCAGAGAAAGCACAGCAGGTCAGGATTAAGGCACTGCCTGGGGTTTTCTATGATGCTGAACAGTTCATCTCCATGCTCTCAACACTGATACAGGTAACAAATTAAAATCATTATGTCCTTAGCTTCAGACTGAAATAGGAACTCCCATCCTTTATTTCAAAGGATGTTTCCATCTGAGAAAGCTTTCTGCTGCATAACTGCTGTGTTGGGTAAAAAAAAAGTTGGTTTCAGTTGCTTTATACTGCAAATACACTGCTGAATCTCCCAGAGACCAAAAAAGCTTTGAGAACTCATCCTGAAACCAGCACAGAATTAGGTCTTTTTGTGTGGAAAGTGCTCCTGATCAGGAGAAAAAATTGCTTGAGTTTGAAATTTAAAATATTTTCTAGTATCACCTGTATGAAGCATCTTTCTCTCATTCTGACAACTGCTGGTTGGTTATTTCAAAGTACATAACTAAGGGCTGTGAAAACACAGAGGTGATATTGTTAAAAAACCCCAAAGTTTATTTGAGTAGTTGAAGTTTGCAGCACCAGAAGCATTCCCCCCTTGCCCAGATTTTAGTGGCTTTTTCCTATGGTTATATCCTACTTACATAGACCACAGCCTCTTTATTTTATAGAGAGGCAAATACTAGAATGGGAGGGACACTGCTAGAACTTGTTTTACCAATCCTAAAAAATAGTCTGCATCCTCACAATGCTGCAAACCTGATCCGATGCAGATTTCCACAGATCCCTGGCAGCCTGATCTGGAATTAGCCACTGCCTGAACTGGACCATGATTGACTCAAGCAGCAGTTCCAGGAGCACCACACACATTATCCTCTGTGCACTGCAGTCATGCTGCAGAGTTGCAAAGAATTCCAAGACCATCCTCTGCAAGCAGCCATTGGATAAATGGATCAAGAAGCACAGAGCTAAAAAAAGCTGAAGAGATCCCAGTAAACCATCTGGTATCATCTGATTGACCCAACCCATGAGGCACCTCTGGTCTGCATCTTATTACCTGCTGGTTGAAAATGTCTTCCTCTCCAAACTCTGCTTCATCCTCTTCTTCTTCATTCTCTCGCATGACTACTGATTTAGTAACACTTCTCACTGCAACTTCCTACACAAAATGACAGATAAGGAGATGATCAATAGTCTGGATCTCAAGATTTTGCTGTACCATCAACATAATACCCCTAATTTATTTTTTGAGGTTTTAAAGCAACTTGCCCTAAAATTTAATGTTAGCTATGCAAGCAAATAGCCTGTAACCCACAACATTGCTGGTTCTGTCCACCAAAAGACAGTAATGTTAACTTAGCTTCAGGAATTTTCTCTATTACCTAAGGATTTGAGAGGAAGCAGCCATGTTTCAGATGGGTGTTAGTCAATGTTATACAAGCTCATGGCAGAGCCAGCTCTATAGGAGCTTTCTGAGACATCACATAATGTGAGAAACAAGTTTCTCAGTGTGATTACACAGAACTAGGAAAACTCCTCATTTCTACTCAATATTCTGTATTAACTGCATTATGTCAGTTACCAGGATGGTCTTCCAAATCAAACACTAAAAAGAATTCCAAAACTCCATAAAGCTTTTTTTATTACTAAATTATTTCTAACACTTCTTGCACCCTTGAAATCATAGGTGCAAATTTCTATTTCTATCAGAACACTGGGAAAATGGCACAGTTATGACTAACAGCCAAAGCATGATCTTCCCATGCAGGTGTCTTCTGAAAGGATGGTTTTAAAAAAATCAGTTGTGGCGAATGTAGGACAATAGAGTACACAGATAAATGAGCCAAAAAATACCCAACTTATGATATACAAAGACCACCAGCATCCTGGCTTGTATCAGCCCTGGTGTGGACAGCAGGATCAGGGCAGGGATCACACTGCTGTACTTGGTACTGGTGAGGCTGCACCTGAAATCCTGGGGTCAGTTCTGGGCCCCTCAGGACGAGAAGGACATTGAGGGGCTGGAGAGTGTCCAGAGAAGGGAATGGAGCTGGGGAAGGGGCTGGAGCAGAAGTCTGCCCAGGAGCAGCTGGGGGAGCTGGGGGTGTTGATCCTGGAGCAGAGGAGGCTGAGGGGAGACCTTCTGGCTCTCTGCAACCCCCTGAGAGGAGGTTGGAAATGGGGCTGGGGGAAGGATGGGGTTTCAGTCTCTTTTCCCAAGGAACAAGCAACAGAACAAAACGAAATGGCCTCAAGTTGTGCTAGGGGAGGTTTAGATGGGGTATTAGGAGAAACCTCTTCACTGAAATGGTTATTAAACATCAGACAGGCTGCCCAGGGAGGTGGTTGAATCCCCATCCCTGGAGGTGTGTCAAAGCTCAGGAGATGTGGTGCTGAGGGTCGTGGTTATCCACGTTACCCCCCAACCCTAAACTGAAGAGTTTGAGAGATAACCCAACCCCCAGGTATTTTTCTCCAGACTCTACCTCTCCTTCAGAGTTGACAAGGTACGTGCGGATGTTTCCTCCAGTGCCCCAGCTGCCTTGATTCTTCCACACCAGAACAGAAGGGGGGCTGTGAGACACACCTGCATCTGCACCCCAAATCTAGAGAGAAAGAGATTCTGTAATTAGCTTTTTATGCATAATTTTAAAATATGCAGTCATTCTCCCACTTCTTTCTACGTACCAGTTTTGTTTAATTCCAGTGGCAGTTTTATTCCCCTCTTACCCACACCATTATTGTAGAGAGAGAATAATAACTTACAAGTGACAAGACTAGCTAATATTGCAGTCATCAATTATTTTCTGAATATACAAATTTCTCCTACTGCTGTCTCAATGACTATATCATAAGGAGCCAAGACAAAATGCAGCTTGTGTATCAATTTATCTTCTATAACTGTCTGAGCAATTGATCCTTCACAGAAAGACCTGGAACTCATTACAAGAGGCTATTTTTTTTCCTTCTGAAAGAACATCCATTGCAGACTGAACATAAAATACAGAATTATAGAAAAGCAGCTGTTCTACTACAGTTAAGGTAGAGAACCTGAAGTGTAACTTAACTTAAGGACTTAAGTAATAAATCTGCTAGACTGAATGCTCAGAAATGTTCCTATTTCATGAAGAGACTGAGCGGGATTAGTATTCCAAACCTGGGCAGGTGTTTGGAAAAAAAACAACAAAAAACAACCCACACCAAACCAACCAATCAAAAATTACCAAACAAAAACCAGCTCCTGATCTACCCCCCCAATATACTTTCTTCTTTTTCTCCATGTTTCTCTCTGTCCAAAATATTCTTAAATACTGAAGTGTTAATACAGGAATTCAGTTTTTCTTCTGCATTTTCGTAGTTGAAATCCTGCTCATCTAAAGTGATACGAAACCAAAATCTATAAAGCTATACACCAAATCAGGCTGTACCAAACATCAGATTTACAACTGTCACAGGATCAGCAAAACAGTGTGTTGTTCACATGCTATAAATGTAAAACTTACTGTTACAGTCTGCCCAGCTCTCAGGACATACTTAGGAGTAAATTTGTAAGCAATTTCTTCTCCATCTCCAATTTGTCGTTTCAGTCTCCAGTTACCCAAAGATTGATCCTAAGAGAGAGTGTCATAAGTTAGGGTGAGGAAAACAAAGTAAACAGGCCTCAGAGCTCTTAATTTTTAAAATGAAGTGAATATAAATTTATTTACATGGTTGTTAGATACCTGCATTCTAACCTGAAAGTATTTTCTACACCCAGTAACAGTGGGTAGACACTATAGTCTGAAAGGTAAATCTCACAGGGTATCAGCAAAATTTAGGATGATATTCCTATCACAGAAATAAGAAGTTCTGCTAGAGACAGAACAGCTGCTGACATGAGCAAGGTACATGTTCAGACACTGGGACACAAACTATGTTCTCTTCCTGCAGCAAACATTAAACCCATGCTCACACATTGCTACACTCAGCTTCCAAATGCCTCTCAATCAGAGGATGCTGCACCTGGAGATGTTGCTCCTGCTCTCCAAGTGACTCCACCTACTCCTGCTACAAGAGGCTGTGGAACCTTTCCAGTGTAGCTCCACCTCCTTGCTTTCTAGGAGTTGTGCTGACACTCACCTTCTCAGAGTTGTTTTTCAGTTGAACATATTTGCCCTCCAGGTCTATCTCTTCTATACTGATACTTCCTGTAGCTGAAGCTTGCTGGGACATTTGGAAGCTACTGCTACTACTGCTGCCACTGATGCTCCCAGTGCCAATCCCACTTGTGCCACTGCCTGAGAGCTCCTCTGCTTCAATGCGTTTCCTCTTGCCCCGGGAGGAGCGGACAAGGGAGGTGGTGCTGCTGCTGCTGGAGGTGGCCCTGGAGACTGTGACACGGGAGGAGGGGCTTGGAGAGAGCTTCAACCTTAACACAAGAGAATAAAGCATTTAATTAACTCAGCCAGGGAGCCACACACAAAGCAACAATGCTACAATATAGGCAGTAGAGTGAGTATGCACAGGCGTAACTGCAGTACAGCTGCGGGCTGACAGCAGCCTCACTGTGTGCCAGGACTGCAGGTAAGAATCACAGAATCATTTGGGTGGGAAAGGACCTCTGGGATCATCAACTCCAACTCTTGATCCACTCCCCTCCGTGGTTCCCAGACCATGGCACTCAGTGCCACATTCAGTCTCTTAAAAACCTCCAGGGATGGAGAATCCACTCCCTCCCTGGGCAGCCCATTCCAATGCCTCATCACCCCCTCTGGAAAGAATTTTTTCCTAATATCCAACCTAAACCTCCCCTGGCAGAGCTTAAACCCATGCCCTCTTTTCTTCAACCTCCTTTCAGGGAGTTGTAGAGAGTGATGAGGTCTCCCCTGAGCCTCCTCTTCTCCAGACTGAACACCCCCAGCTCCCTCAGCCCTTCCTCACAGGACTTGAGCTGGATCCCTTCACAGCCTCCTTGCTCTTCTCCAGAGCATGCATGCTATCTACTCCTGAGAAATGCCCAGGTAAATGCCCAGGAAAGTAGCTGAATACACACTGCTTAACCCTCCCCTCCAGTTGATCTGCTGTTAAACATGCTATTCTTGGGCCACGTATTTTATAAACATGGAAACAGAAGTATTTTAACACCTAAATAGAGATTAATGTCAAACACAGAATTCTGTTTTCCACTGTACTCTGAGACCATTGTAACAACCAAAATAAGTGTTCATATGAAAACACCTGAATTTGTTCCATACAACACATTGTTCTGTGAAGCCAGTGTTCAGTGAAGAAGTTGGGCATTTCTGCTCAAATGATAAAAAATGAGCATAAGAAATTTAAAAAAAAGACAAACCGCCTGCCAGACCCAAGAATGTGGAATCTCTATGTACCTTTCCTCTTCTCCTTCCAGAAGTTTTCGGTAAGCACTGATCTCCATATCCAGGGCTAATTTAACATCAAGTAGTTCCTGGTACTCTGTAAGCTGCATCTGCATCTGGTCCCTCATGTCTGTCATTTCCCTCTCTTTTGCATCCAGCATCTTCCTGAACTTCTCCCTCTCCCCAGCCATCATCTCCTCCAGCTCACGAATGCGATCTTCTGCTGCGCTGGCCTAGGGAGAGAGCAGAGAACCCAAGAGTTCATTTACCTCCTTCTCAAAATTTATCTTCTCAAATGAACACAACGAAGATCTCTCTCTCGAAAAAAAATCCAAAAACAAAAAACAAAAAATTCAGAAAAGATGAAGTGACAGAAATGTTAATATATCCAAACAACACCGTGCTCTAAAAGAATCAAGTCCCTTTACCTGCTTCTGGAGGCCAGAGAGCTGGTAGCTCAGAGCTTCTATTCTCATGCGGGCCTCCTTCAGCTCCTCCCGAGCTGCACCAGCAGCTTTGTCATTTTGGTCAGAGGACAGTTTGGCATTCTCCAGCTGGAAAGCAAGATTTTGGTAAGAAATATTTTTAAAAGGAAATCAGCTAAGTTTATGGTATGAATTGCATAACATTAAGGAAATGCCCTAAGGAGCGGGAAAGTATTTCAGTCCTATTTCTATAGGATTTGGTAATGTTATTTTTAAAATAGTTTCTTAGCCCTTCTATTACATAAGCAGCCTTACAGCTTACAAGAACTGAGGTTCAGGTGATCACACTATCTGCCTGTTTGCCATTAGAACAATCACACTGGGGCAGAGCAAAGGCTTCTGAGTTCACATCCTGGTCTCCATGGCTATTTTGTCTCAGCTGGCATTTGTCACTCAGATTTCCTAAGCCAGAGACAGCATTTTCATCCTTATTG
This sequence comes from Florisuga fusca, assembly GCA_038090715.1. Lineage (NCBI taxonomy): Eukaryota > Metazoa > Chordata > Aves > Apodiformes > Trochilidae > Florisuga > Florisuga fusca. The sequence goes on from JAAWXA010000040.1 coordinate 583,636, forward strand.
TCTTTTCAGTAGAATTTTCAGGTAGGAATTTGCCTCAGCTTTTTGAATTTATGGGGCAAGGAGCTTAGCTTTATATTAGCACAGAACAACCACCTTTTGTTTCTTTCTGAATCTGCCACTGGCCATTCACTGTCCCTGCTTCTACTGAAAAAACAAGAAACAATCATTCTTCATTCATCTTCTCTATGCTATTTATGGTTTTACAGACATCCAATATGTATATCCCTTCTCTTGACTCATCTCTTCTCCTAGGTGAAGTTTAAAATAAAACTTCTCTTCATGCAGGACCTGTTCAATACTTGTAATTTGCTTTGTTAGTCTTCTCTGTACTACCTTTTAAAGAGGGACAAACTACTCACAGCACTCCAGATGACATCCTGCCCCAGAATGAAAGGAAAGCTTTTAGTTGTACTCTTTCCCTACTGGCTTCCAACACTGTTTGTTTTCAGCTTAAGTTCTAGTGCTTAATTCTTACCAAATGTGACAGAGCAACAAAGCAGCTCAAAGCTATTGAGCTATTACTTGATAAGTTTCATCAGAGTAGGTGGATAGAAAAAGCATCTTTCTCATGCCTTGCAGCTGGAGTTCAAAAATTCTGCTGCACATCCTGGAATCCAGGAACTAAGCTGCCTACATTCCAAGAAGAGTTACAGACAGAACATGTTCTTTATCCACACAGCACAAAGCTTTATAAAAATAATTCTTCACAAGCTCTGCTGTTCACAGGGTTCTGAGTACAGAATACACACAGAAAGCCTGCCCTTGCCCTCTCCCTACCCCCCTGTGTCCAAAGCCCTCCACCAGCTTTCTTCTAGTCCCTTCAGATACTGGAAGATTGCTACAAGGTCACCTCAGAGCCTCCTTTTCTCCAGGCTGAACAACCCCAATCCCTCAGCCTGGATTCACAGGGAGGTGCTCAGTCCTCTGATATTTTAGTGGTGCTCCTCCAGACACCTTTCAGAAGCTCTGTGTCCTTCTTATGCGGGGGATTCCAGAACTGGACACAGGACTCCAGGTGGGGTCTCACAAGAGCAGAACAGAGGGGGAGAATCCCATCCTCCTAGGGCTGTAACTTCCCTGGAAAAGCATCTATGCACCAGAGGAAGCATTTAAACAGTGGGACAAAGCTGCTTCCAACTACAATCGCTTCTTTCCTTAAAACCATTTCCAACAGCCTTGCTGTCTTTATCTCCCCTACTGGATTTCCTGTTAGACAGCAGGAGTTACCTTAGCCTGGTAGGTCTGCTCAAGCTCCATTTTGTACAGTTTGACTTGTTCATCATGTTGATTTCTCAGATCCTCCAGGGCCTGAGTCATTTTGGATTCGTACTCCTGCTGGCGACTGGTGTCCACCTCAATCAAACGATGTTCATGGCGCTTTCTTGTTTCCCTTATTTCCTACACACAAAAAAAATGGGAAAAATTCCCACATTAGGGTAAACAGTACAAGCAATTACCTTCAGACAACAACTAACTATTTCAGTACTAATTATGAAGTATATAGAAGCTATAGTATTGAAGGCATTTAAGCCTAATAACATCTCATGTACTAACAGGTCCAAATTACCATTTTCATTTGGCAGGACATAATTCTTAAAAAGATCTGGCTTAGATTAAACTTAAAAAATATCCATATACAGTTTAAGTAGGGAGTGGTTTTGTGCTACAAGTCAAAATAGGCAGAGGAGCGAGAAGAAAACAAATTTTTACAAAACAAAGAAATTCCACATGCTGCACTTTGAAACCTTTCCTTTCCAACACCTGCACCTACATTACAGTAGCAGGGTACAAGGAGTCGGAGAAAAATTAACATCTTCTGTAAATACTACATGTTTTGAAAAACTAATCATTATTGAGAAAACTGCAACTTCAAATTTCACTTTTAAACATTTGCTATATACTGGATGACCTCTACTCATATTTTTTATTATGTTAGCAATAAAGCAGTGTCATCATTTGAACAGGAGGAACTAAAGCCCTAAAGGAGGGCTTTCAGACTCTGAGAGGGGCAGAACACAGAAGGGTCAAAATTCCCTCCCATTTCCTGCCCATACTCTAAAGCCAAACCACTCATCCCTGCCCCCATCCAGAACAGGTTGTGTATCTGTATATATTTGTTTTTTTGTATTTTATCCCTTCTGCCTTTCTCGCCTGTACTAGTAAATCTTCCTCCAATTGTTTTCAACTTCCAACTTCAAGTCTCCAGTCTTTATTGCCCTTTTATCTACTCTTGTGGTGGTGGGGAACAGTTAATTCTGTCCTTTGCTTTGGGCTCTGCCCAAACTAAGCTGTGACAGGCAGCAACCCCAGGAATCCCAAAGACAGAAATACAATTTTTTTTCTGGTCAGAGCTTGTACAAAGGACTTATCATTTCTGTAGAACTGAGCTCTCTGTGCTCAGCACACTGGTCCCAACCTGTGGGGTAAGGCTCATCCATGCACTGTCATGTTGAGCTCTGCAGAATGCAGACCAGACCTGAATGCTGGAGATGAGAAAGGAACCATTTCTGCCTTGAGGGCAGGACAACCAACAAGGGAGTGGTGCTGAGTACTGGGAGGAGGTCTGAAGGTAGGAGCAGGGCAGGAAGGAGGAACAGCAAGCAGGCTCACTTTGCATGTCTGAACTGGAGTCACAGCAGGCCAGCACAACCTCAGAGCTGCTTTCCAAGTTGTTTTGCAGAAATGCTCCACATTTAAGAACAGACTCTTAGAAATATACCCTTCTACTCATAGCAATGTACCCTGATGTGCTATGGAAGAAGCTTTCCATTTTGAGGCAAAGTTTTATACCACAAAAACTGGCAAGAAGCACTCTCTCAGTAACTGTAGGCAGTGACTTCTCACAAAAATATCATGGGGGACTATTAAGTATCAGGTGAAGGGCTGAGCTGATGTTCCAGTTCAACACCACAAGAATAAGTTTGCTTCACTTGCCACACTCACAGTCATATTACAGCTCTAATGGAACTTTGGACCCTTCACTGAATGAAAGAATGCACTCCTCTAAGGGAAACCAATTCCTTTTTTACTTTGTGTCCTGACTTGGTCCATACAAGATCAAAAAGCTCCATGGATAACTAAAGAAATACCCCCACTTCAGCACAGCAATCTTTAAGATTACTGTCTCATAGTCCGTGGCAACACAATTCTCCTTAGAAAGCAATGTTATTTTTAAAAGTCTTCTAAGGGTCTGTCATGAAGGAATCCAGGGCATGGAAGTGAGACAGTGTTCAGAACTAGGCAGGGGTGAGCTACCTTGTTGGTTTCTTTTCCCTGCTCCAGCCATTTCCTTACCGAGGCAGCCCTGCCCCATTCCTTAATCCAGGCTGGACACTCATTTCATTCCACGGGTAACTCAGTCACTTAGACAGCAAAAATCAGACAAAACCCCTTAATTATTTTAATAATTAATCTGGCTGAAATGGTTTGGGGCATGGTGAGCCACAACTCATCACATGTCATAGGCAAGATGAAGGGCAGAAACGCAGCAATGGCTCAGCAGTCACTAATTTAATGAGCTTGCAGAAGAATCAAAGGTCTGAGTTTGTTTTCACAAGAGGGAATAAATGGACATCACACTTCCATCTGGTGTAGAGGAGGTTATGCTTCTCTTTTCCAGACCCCACCTGTGCATTCCCACTATTTATTAATTACTCTGATCCTCACCAGAATTACCATGAGCCAACTCAACCCTCTAAACAGGCAGAAAACTACCCTTGCAAAAAGCAAGGTAATTGCATGTTGTTCCAATCAATTCAAACAGCTCAGTCAGGTTCAACAACCTCCAAAGTTGGTGCAAGTAAGGAACATGGGCATGCCAGCAGGTCCAGAGAGAGGGAACAAGACTTTCCACAGCAGTCAGCTGCCACAGCAGCTCACCTGCTCATGAAACAATACCCTTGGCACTTGGCTCTCATGCCAGCTTCACCACTGATTTACCATTTAACTCTTGTAGAACCTTTTTTATCACTCGACCCATTTATAGCAAGGATAATATTGTTTTTCCCTACCTGGACTGGTCAGCAATTGCTTATGGTCAGTTTGACTAAAAACTACATGAACTTCAAACTACAGTGAGATCACTAAGTTGGTAATACCTCCTCAAACACATTCTTCCTGAAATCCAGATCCTCTTGCAAGCTCTGGCACCGATTCTCCAGGTCCACACGCATAAGTGTCTCCTTCTCCAACTGCTTCTTAGCCACAGCATGACCATCTTCAGCCTAGTAAAGAATTTTAAAGACAAATTTAATTGTGTCTGGATCCTTATTTTCCATCCATAAGCATATACAGTCTTCATTTGACCTCTTAGGACCACTTATTCAGAACAACAAATCCAATGTCAAGCCACTAATTTGCAAAAAATAAAAACAAAGCAAAACCAACCAAAACAACTGAAAACACACAGAAAGAAATCCAAACAAAAAACCAAACTAAACAATAAAAAAACCACAACCAAACAAACAAACAAAATCCACACAAAACAACCCTTGTTTGTGAATATTAAAAAACAGTTTTCACTTTTTTCTGCCAGTTTTTTAAAACAGTATTATTTCCACAGAGTATGATAATGGTGCTGAGGATTATTAATTCCTCAGGCACATGTTTTTTCCTGGCTAGTGTAGGCCCACTGGGTACACTAGCAGGACCTTAAAAAAAAACACAAAAAACAAAAACCCAACCACATATTTGGTAGCCTGGTATCTCATGAATCCAGAAATTTTTAACTAAAAGCTTTTGGTTACTAAACCCTATACAACATGATGCTCCTTAAGCTGGTTTACAGGGATTTCTTACAATTTAGTTTCCTATCCAAGAGGGGCAGGCAAAGGTTCAGCAGTAAGCAAGCTGGATCCATGAAGTTCTAAACCAACAACAAACAAAAATAACAAACTTTACAGTCCCCAGGCTCTCCTGGGGGAAAGCAAAGGGAGCTTTCCCTGGCAGACCTTGGCAAGCTGGGCCCGCAGCTCCGCCACCTCTGCCTCCAGATTGCGCTTCTCGTTGAGGACAGTGTTGAGCTCTGCTTCACTCCTGTGGAACAGCACTTCCAGGTCCTTAATGCGACCCTGAGCCACAGACAAATCTGCATCTTTCTTCTTGTAGCTGAAAACACAGAAGTTGGTGATAGTTATACAGGGGTGCACACACACATCTTTGCATCAGAGAATCATTAGGGTTGGAAAAGACCCTTGGGAGCGAGTCCGAGCATCATCCCTACTCTCCAGAGTTCTCCCCTAAACCACATCCCCCAATCTAAATGATATTGAGCACATCTTAGTTACAGCTCCAGGTATTTTGTTATTATACACATTTTATTAGGATTAGTGTACCACTACACTAGTTAGTGGTACCACTCACTCTGGTACTAGTGTACCAGAGTTGGCTCTTACAGGAACTTGCAAATGCAGCCAATAGAAATAATCACAAATGGCTCTCAGCCTCTTAAAACTCACAGCTCATACCAATGTGTTGTAAATGCATTGCCTAATAAAGAACAACATATGTCAAGGGGAAAAAAAACCCTACTTTTAAAAAGCTCTGTATTTGCTCTGCAGCTCCAAGCATGGAAAAAACTCTTCTCTGTAGCAAGCCAAGTGAAAGCTTTCTAGAGTTGAAAAGCTCTAGATGATACAAACCTTTCTCCTCAGTGCAAATACCATGCTGGCATTTCCTTACCTTTTATTGAACTCCTCAAGTTCTGCCCTCAGTTTTCCTATCTCAATCTGTAATCTTGCCCTCTCCTTGGCAGTTTCATCCAGGACCCTTCGAGCATCAGCCAACTCAGACTCATAGAGGCTCTTGATCCCGCTCACCTGAGGGAAAAAAAAAAAGTACTGAGATACAAGAACATTCCAAAGACTAACCAAGAACTGAAAGACAGCCCCAGGTTTTACACAGCTTTCTTTGAAAAAAGGGTCTCTGAGAAAATTTCCCTTGTTTCAGAACATTCTATATTGAACATTTCCAGTTAAGATGAACCTACAATGAGATGTGACCTGGTCCCAAAGACAAGATCTGATTTTTTTTCCCAGCAGGGCATAACAAAACACAATGTTTGAAGTATGCAAGTCTTCCAAAGAGAGAAACTGAAGCAGATCAGTACACCCTGCAATTAGATCTTAAATTATTTCCAATATTGCTGTTTTCAGATTTTTTTGTAAATAGTAATATCACTTGAAGATACATCATGACAAACTTATTTTGCGTAACACAGACCCAAGGCTCAATCTCATTCTGCTGTTCTTGCACTAATAAGGTAAACAGAAAGTGAAACTAAATGAACTACAGGAATATGAACTGCTCAGATGAGCTTCCACTCCTGTTCTCTACCTCAGAGGATAAGGATCTACAGACTTCTCCCAGTCCCAACTCAATATATTTACATAACAAGGCACCTCAAAAACTTCTACACCTTCTTTTTTTTTAATGGAAGACTGTGTGAAAGATGTATCAGAAACCAAGATGTTAAGCCCACATAAGATTCCTGCTATTGCTTCTAGGAAAGGATAACAAAACAACAATTAGAAATGCAAATTCAGAAAAGGTAATCAAAGTGTGAGAACAGCCAAAAGCAGGACGTACCAACCTCAGGGAGAGAAATTTCAGAACAAAGCATAAAGTGTGCAACAAGAAAGCAAACTGCTATTACTGAAGAGTTCAGATTTCAACATCAGAGCAGCACAAATGACACTCAGCCATCTGGTCTTCAAAAAAATTATTAAAAGCAGTCAGGATATAATGAGGTTCCTCATAGTCTATATTCTTATAAACCTTCTGTAATTAACTGAACCATGACAGTATGAGGGCTGAGAAACCTTGGTTTAGAAGTATGCCAGAAGTGACTCGGCTGTCTACCCATGCAATCTTACTTCCTTGGAGAATTAATGCTTTCAGCCCTTTTTGAATTCAAGTTTTGGGGTTGGCTGCATTTTTGGTTTTCCCTCCAATAGGTGATATCCAGAGGCTGCCTATGGCACAAGCCAACACAACTCTGGATTATCAGTTACAAAATGTAGGAAGCTCTACAAAGAAGTCTGCCAAGACTATGCTAAATTCTTTAACACAGAACTCCACAGTGCCAATAATAAATAAATACTGGAAATTTTAAGAATGGAAAACCTTTCCTTATGGATGACCCTTCAATGAAAATGCAGTGTTTGCAGATTGCAATATGCTGATTCTGCACCATCAGGTACTGCATCTACAGTATCTCTTCTCTAATTCTTGCCCTTCAACACCTAAATGCACTAAAATCCATGTCCTGAGCCATCTCCCAGGAACCCGGGGCTGTATTGCTGTAGGTTGAGACACACTAAATGACAGTGCAGGACTGTCCCAGTATTCCAAATGCATAACCTGGAATTGCATGTCAAGATCCAAAGGAAGAACCCAGGTTTTTGTGGATACCACCACAAAAAAATTGGTTTTGTTGTGATACCACAGGAGCTGAATCTGTGCTACTGAGGCATTACAGACAATACAGAGCTTAACAACTCCCAACAATATTCTGAAGAGAGAATAAACAATTCCTGCAGAGAGGATCCAGCTGGATGGAGCTAAAAACTGCATGATGAAAGCAGATTCAGAACCTGTTGGTAAGAAGAACCAACAGAACCAGAGCCTCTGCTTCTTAATGAGAAATTGCTGATGTATTCATGGTATAACCAGTTGGGGCAGCTCAGTGAGCATCCTTCTGCAGAACTGTTCACCTGGGCTCTGCTCTTACTCCAGGAGCAAACGTGAGAAGGAAACACACAGGTTCAATTCACCAAAGCATTTTGATTAAAGCCACTAGCACTGGAATTTTGAGCTAATCCACTCAGCAGATAGAACTGAGATAGAAGGACACATTGCAGCTTCCAGCACAGGGAGGCAGCAGACAGCTGGAAGCAGTAAAACCTTCAACCACTGCACAGGCAGGAAAACACCATAAAACACACAACCCCTCAGGAAAAAAAAAAACACCCTGAAACAAAACAAAACAAAAAAAAAGCAAAACCCAACAGAACCCAACCCACACCACCTTTGCCAGAACAGGATGCAGAGTCTGGATACCTGATATTTTATCAGTAAAAGTTTTAGCTGATCAATCTGAGGTGGAGAGTAGTTCAAGATGACCATCCCAGATTATAAAACAAAAAAACCCAACATGCTGTTTATTTTCAGCACTGCCCAAGGGGAGAACAGAGCCCCGGGGGCAGGATGAGGCTCAGGCCAGGCAAGCAGTCCCAGCTCAGCTGAACCAGACCCAGGGGGGTGATGTGCCCAAGACTGGCAGCACCCTTCTACCTCAGCACAGGAACATTCTAGAAAGTATTTCTGTTCTCTGAGACCTTCAAACTCTGATGGAAGGAACTGACCTGAAGTCTACTGACTCTCAAGAAAAGTACTGTCACAGAAGTGTCTCTGTTTAGTGTAGGAGATTGTGCTTTGGTTTGCCTCTACTCTTCTGACCATTCTCTTTTTTAAATCACTTTACATTTTATCCCAAGTTTGGCTCTGAAGTACAGTGACACTTTAACTCTTAAAAACATGCTGGTAAACCAAGGCAGGACTTCCATGCCCTTTATGAACAACAACAAAAAAAGTAAATAGGAACAACAGACAGTACCCACAGATCTGGCAGCTCTGATGTCTACTTCTGGTTCTGTCTCATCACACTTCTGAGCAGAGTCCTACCAAAGAGTGTCTGAATAATCCCAAAGAACAGCAAATGCAAGAGACAACCTGTCTGACAGTATCTGCTGGTTTTTGTCATCTTCCATCAGTCAAATCTCTCAATTCAAATTCTTCCTTTCATTTGTTGTTTCACATCACCTTCCTTGGGCTTCCACAGCCCCTTGTCTCCTGCTCCCCACACCTGAGAAAGATTCAATCTCACTCTTGAAGCCTCTGCCAGTCCTTTCAGTGTAAGCCAGTAAAACATTTTTCAAAAAGCTGAGGTCATGCACAGATAAGAATAAAACTGATGATGACTTCTTTTAATCCCAACACAAGATGGCAATCTAAAAAATGAAGCTTACAGAACAACTCATGAATGGTGTACACAAAGTAATTACTCTTGCTCTACTTATGAAAAAGGCATACATGAAAGTCTGTGGTCTCAAGTTGATCAGTTTGTATAGAAGAAATACCACGCCCCTCACCAAAAAATGCAGTGAAAACATACTTTTGAGGGTTTTAAAATCATATTTGCACTCGAGGAATCTTTGGGGTTTCTGCACTTCAGCATCAGTTGAAAGTATCACAGGGCAGAACAAGCCAAGCAGCAACAAATCACCATGTTTAGAAAGCATCAGCAGCTGCCTAAAGCTCACATTTTGAACTGAATCAGTGTCACCTGTCTGTCCTTTAGAGTTCACTTTGGATTAGAGAATTAGAAGATTGTCTCATGCCATGCAAATTTCTGGACCAGAACCTCCCTATCACTGAACAGCAGCACAGGAGACATTCCTGCAGAACAGAATTCCAGGACACATGAGTAGGAATCCTACCAATCAATATGACTAGTGAAAAATAGAAGTTTAACTTCTTCACTTCTTAGGGACATCACAGACCCAGTAACCAAAAAAAAAGCAAAGCTGTGTGTATAAGCACAATGGAGCAAAGCAGAAAAAAGAGTCACACTTTAAAAGTCAACAAGAATTCAAGAAAGGGCAGCCCAAGTTCATCCAGTCTGCCTGAACTCCCAAAAGCCTTGAAAAACATCTTCCACCAAAGGCTTCTACAGAGGACACAGAGTCCAAGCAGGCATAGAGAAGACCCAAAGAGACATCACCTTCCAGGATTCCAGTGAGGTTGTCAGCCTGTAGTTCCCTGAATTTTTCTTCTTGTCCCTCATGCTGGAACACCTGCCTTACAGAGAAAGGCTGAGAGACCTGGGGCTTTTTAGTCTGGAGAGAAGACTGAGAGGAGCACTAATTAATGGGTATAAATACCTGAGGGCTGGGCATCAAGAAGGGACAACAGCTTCTCACTTGTGCCCTGGGATAGGAGAAGGGGCACTGGATTCAAGGTAGAGCACAGGGAGTTCCACCTCAGCTTCCTCAATGAGGTAGAATTTCTTCACTGTAAGGGTGGCAGAGCCCAGAACAGGCTCCATGAGAGGTTGTGGAGTTTCCTTCCCTGGAGACTTTCAAGACCCATCTGGATGCATTTCTGAGTGACCTGTCCCAGCTTTGGTCCTGCTCTGCCAAGGGGGTTGGACTCAATGATCTTCAGAGGTCCCTTCTAACCCCTAACATTCTGTGAGGATGAGGAGGATGATTTCTTCCAGTCTTCAAGAACCTCTCCTAATCATCGAGAGGGGACTTGCAGTGCTGTCAGCCAGCTCCCTCAGCACCCATGGGTGCAACCCATCTGCTCCTATCAACATGTTTCCATGTTCCCTATCCTGAACATGGATATCCTGAACATTTATCTCTACCAAGAGCAAGTTGCCCTCGTGTCACTTTCCCTGGGTGGGGCTTTCTGTCTGGTCTCAGGGACCTGGGATGTGACCACAAGAAGGTATTGAGTACATCAGTTGTCCTTGTGGCTGAGCTTAATCAGGACCTCCTTGCCCATCCTCACAGCCACTTCTGCCCCACTTCCTGATTGTTGGAATAAACCACTCTTGAGCTTGGAGGAGGCCATCCTTGACAATCAACCCAGCCCTCATGGGCCCCTTTTCTCTCCAAAGCTGTAACCCATGGTATTCACCCAAGCAAAGCCCTGAAGAGGCTAAAGTCTACTCTCCTGCTATCTGGCACTGTTGGCCTGCTTTTTGCACCCTCTTAAAGATCCCCAACTCCACCGTCTCAGAATTGCTGCCTTGACTTACACATCTCTGACCAGTTCTTCCTAATTTATTATTATAAGGTCCATCAGAGCACACAACAAGGTCAAGTGAGGCTTCTCCCACTTGACTGAGGGAGGCCTCATTTACCTCTTCTTGATCAGGTCAGTAGCAGCCACATGCCACCCACCTTGGTCTGCCCACTAATCCTGACCAACAAGCTCTCAGCCAGCTCAGAACCTGTCCTTAAGCAGAGCTCCAGGCACTCCCACTATCTCACAAAAAAGGCAACTCCCCCTTCTCACCTTCCTGAAAAGCCTGTGTCCATCAGTCACAGCACTCCAGTTGGGGAAACTATCCCTGATAGTTCTGTAAGTGCCCCCAGGCTTCTCCTCCCCTGTTTGCCCCCCATGCTGCACACATTGCTGTTAGAGGCATCTCAGTGAGGCACCAAAACATGAGCATTCCCCAGGAAGGGCAGGAGAGCTTTCCCCACAAGGCTGTCCTGGAGGCACTGCTTTACATGCCCAGGCTTGAGGTGTTGGGAGTGTTCTCACTTCATCCTTTTTCTGTTGCTTTCTCTTCAGTTCACGCTCTTCAGCCCAGGCTTTTTTTTTTTTTTTTGCTTGCTTACTCCATCCACCACTTCTTCACCTGATCTTACATGAGAGGAATCTCTCCCTCCCCCATCATTCCCAGTTTTAAGTTCTTCTTAGCAGGCTGAGTAGCCCCATTGTCAAAGATGTACCTGTCCTACTTAGTCAGCTGTATCCTGTCTCCTTGAAGCAGTCCTCAATCCTGAAAGATGGAACCATGGTCACAGAAACAAAGAATCTTGTTGCCAAAAGCTGTTGTGCAATCCATTGTCACCCTGTAGGACCTGCTCAGCCACTCTCAAGCTCTCCCCTCTCCCCATGCCTTTACCACTCAGCCAGAGCCACGTAGTCACTCTGGGTATTTTTCAGGTCACCCCTGGTGGTAACACTGTGCCTGCATGGCAGAGCAGCAGAGGTAGCAGTCAGACAGCCAAGGCCTCAAGAACCTCCCCACAATAGCAGAATACAAACCCCTGGGAAGCTGCAAACCTCCCCAGATGAGAAGTTAAGCTAGTAAATGGGTCCCTCCATTCTGAAAATATACCCCACCCCCATCTGAAGGTGATGGACAAAGAAAAGCTAAAAACCTCAAGATGGAGTTTCAGCAGCAATCAGACACCAGCCTGCAGCCTGATCCACTCTGTGTCACTGTGCACCCAGTCCTAACTCTTCCTTCAAAGAGGTCAGGTTGAGAACCTCACAAATTGTACTATGATTCTGCTTTCAATTTTTTTTTCCCCCTCTTCAAGGAAGCTAAAGAGCCTGCAAGGCAGAGAAATATGACCATGTGGAGAACAAGAAAATGGAGATGTTGCCATATCACAGTCTGAAAGAGAAAGGCTCTGCTGGATGCTCTTTAAGCTACTAACCTGTGCTGGGAGCAAACTCCCTAAGCAGTGGTTGAAGGACAGGCACAGCAACACAGCCCCTGCCACAGCAGTCACCTGAGGAAAGCTGCAAGACATCACTCAGGACACAGGGAACATGCCAAGATGGCAATGAAGCTTTGTGCTAGGCAAGAAGCATGCCAGCCAGGAGTCCAGACAGATTTGGGGATTTTGGGATTTCATTCATCTCATGAACACTCATTAATGTGTAAAACATGAGTGTATTCCCACCAGGTGTGGCTCAGTATGTTCTTATTCACCCAGTTGAGGGCTGACAAAGGACTGCCAGTCAGCTATGGCTCAGACCCACTAGGAACACCAGTCCAGGTCTCAAGAACTACAAAGATGTGTATTGCATATCCCAGTCATTGCCTCCTAGATGATGTCTGTTGTGCCAGAAAACCATTTCACCCCTAGCCATGCAAGCTACAGCTCGAGTGACCCACCCATCATCCCCAGCAGCATCTGAACACCTATTCTGCATCCCATACCAGGCAACACCAAACCCACACATCCTGGGCACGACAGGGAAAGTTCTGATGACTGTGGCATACATGATTTCAGCCACCTGCAATCACATCCACAGGGCTGGGAAGACAGGTGAAGAGGGAACCCTCCTCTACAGATACTGGTTTTGCCATGAGGCCAATTGTCAGTGGATGGGGCTCCCAGGGATCTTCTCTTCCCCACCCCCCCCCTCCCACTTCTCCTTTCTGTGGGTGAGAACAGTGGGATGTCCTCAGAACAGTGTGGTAATCCCTTCCACACCCATCAAAACATCTTTTCAGGAAGGCTGAAATCATAAGCACTGCAGAGAAGGACAGCATTAGCAGAAAGGCAACTGAGGAGAGGCTTAGGACTGTCTTCCTCATGGCCCTTCCAGTATTCCCCCTCCCAGCTTCACAAATTAGGTTACTGGAACAGTGATCCAAATACAATGAGAACAGCATCAGTCATATACAAGGGAAGAAGAAAAATAAGGAGATGAGATAAATTTGTCTTCTGTCCCAGGCTGAGTTCTACACAGGGGGATTCATGCAAGAGTGCCAACTGAGAAGGAAGTGGGACAAATCCAGGTCCACCCAGCTCCACAGGCTGAGTATCTGCCTGGGGCTTCCTGCATACATTTCTATTTCTCTGGAAGATTACTACAAATAAGTAAATGCAGAACAATATTGGACAGGGTTAGGAAAAGAAGGGAAAAAGTCAGTAAAGGACTAGGGATGAATCTCAGTTTCTGCAAAGCTCCTTTGCTTTACTGGTAAGAGGTGGCAGCCCTGTGCTCCTCAGGAAGAGCAAGCAATTGTCCCAAGGCCATGATGCAGCTGTGGTCTGTAAAACTCACCAGATCACTCACCAGAAAAGGAGAAAGTGGCTGCAGACTGGTGATTAAAACAAAGAGGAAAAAGAACATCCTGTGATAAAGAGTATTTGGCAGAGCAGTGACTGTGGGCCTTGCCTGAAGGCATCAGCAGAACTTCTCATCTACAAGATACTCCCTTAAATCAGAGCTTTAAGAACAAGCTCAGAAAGGCCAACATTTTGTTCCCATTTCTTCACAGGTGAGGGGAGTGGATGTCTCAGCCCAGCCCCCTTCTCAGACATGGGCACTGGGGGATGCTGGAGTTACAAACAACAGACAAACCACCTAAAGCCATGCTCTTGTCTGCTGCTCTTCAGAGCAATCCTCCATATCCCATCTGGCCTGGATGAGGGACCCATCTCCTGCTCCCAAGGTGTTAGTACAGAGCCCAGAGGTGAGCAGCCTCTCCTGCCTGCATCCCACAACATCCAGCATTCCAGCAACCACAGAACCAGATGGTTTTCCCTGACACTGAGAAGAGCCAAAAAGTATTAAGACTACTTTGACACCTAAAAAATTTAAACAAATCAGAATCAAATTTACCCACTGTTGATGATGACCAAGGTGAATTTTCATCTTAAATACCCTGGAAAAAATAAATAGCCTATTTTAAGCATTTTAAGCATGTAGAGCTAATATAAAAAGATAATGATGGAGACAGAACACTATGACAACATCACTAGACTACACTTCACTGTATTTCTACATAAAAGTTACAATTGCTTTTGGGTTTGTTTGGCTTTTTAGGGCTTTTTGTGTGGTTTGGAGGGTTAAGTTTTGGTATCTTACTTGATGCTAACCCTCATCATTTTATGAGCTCAAATTTTAACAGTGTAACAAGAAAAGTGAATTGTCAGCAGAAAATCTAGTTTACTGGATTGGCCCTCAAAGTGGAAAGACAGGACTCCCTCCCCAGTAAACCCAAAATCTGAGAGCCACCTGAAACTTTACTGCTCCCACAGTCCTGAGCTGCTGCCCACTATCCTGAATCAAAACAGTAACACTAAAGTCTCCTTTTCTAGACATATGTAAAGAATAAATAAGCTGTCCAAAAAGGGTGTGGGAAGCATTTATGTGGTTCAAAGACCAGCAACAGTTATCTTATGTTGTCTCTGAATCATCAAAGAAGAGCTTTAGGAATCCTGATGAAGTCTGTTAGACCATGTCTAAGAATTAGGACTTTTTAAATCTGGAAGAAAAGTGAAGGAAAGCTCAAGGGAAAAAGTAAGCAAAATACTCATAACAAAACCCTCAAATTAATTTTCCAATTACTGTATCAGAGTATTTTTTTCAGAACTGATAACAAACAGAACTGCTATTAGGAGTTGAGCCTGTTTATATTAATTTTAAATATCTGATGAGGTTATGTTTTCTATTTCTTATTCTTGTTACACATGCGCTCTCAAAACAATTACTTTCTACCTTCTGTATTTAAAACACCTTCTCTTTCTAACCTCCACCAATCTCTAATGCAGAATCTTCCTGAACAAAACATGGTTATTTTGTTTATAGCATGATTTCACACAGCTCAGGCAATGTAGCCATTTTTTCTGTTTATAAATATCTAGTTATTTTGAAAACATAGAAGTTATAGTATATTATTAAACTGTACAAAGGAACTTGAGACACTTAAATCCTGGAAGTATACTGACAGCAGGTAGGCCAACCACTCCCAAAACAAGACACTATCATAACTGGTCTGCTTGAAATAAATTAATCCAAACCCTCCTCCCACCACCCATCATCAAACCAGACCCCTAAAGGGGGGGAGGGGAAAACAAAAGCCTAGGCAGTGGCAGAGCAGTCCATTGTATCACCCAAGTGAGTAATGGCTATTTACAGGCTTTTCACACAAGTTTCACTTCAGCTCAGAGGTGGGACTCATTACCTTGCAGACCACCCCCAATGGATGGAGAAGGGGTTTGGACCAGTACAGGATGGGTGGGACTGTCCCCATCTGGGGCACTGACTACATCCTTCCTCTATATGGGAAGGAGAGTCCTGGGGCAAAGCAACAGAAGGGAAAAGCAAGACACGACTTAAAAAGAATCAGCCAGTTTTGCCTTTAAGATCACAGGAGGAGGATCAGACCCCCCCCCCAACCCCNCCCCCCCCCCCAACCCCGCGATGGGAACAATCAGCAAAGGGCAGTTCACATTATAAGGATTTGCCTCCAGACGTTTGAGAAAGCTAAGAAAGATTTTCTCTGCTGGAAAGCATAGTCTAAAAAAACACTTCCAAATTTTTCATCTCGTCAGCCCTCAGCATGGGGACCGAGAAGAAAAAGTAACGTTCAGATTGCTACAAGCGAGAGGATGCATGTGCGCAGCCCGGGCTCCAGCACACCGCGGAGGCTCAACCTGCGCGGGAAACAGCCCCACAGCCTGGGAAACGATCTGTCCCACAGCGGAGGAGCCACAAACGAGCCCTGGGGAGCCGGGGAGCCCTCTTCCCAGAGGGGCCGAGAGCCCAGGGCAGGGTGCGGCCCCGGCCGCTTCCCACCGCCCGCGGAGCGCCCGGCACGGCCCCCACCGACCCCCGGGCACAGCCCGAGCCCACCCCGGCACGGCCACCCTCACCGGCGGCCTTCCAGGTGTCCAATTTTCCCTCGGTGACCATCCCGGCCTGAGCCGCCTTTAACGTGCCTGCGTTCCCCTCATGGCGCTCCAAGAGCCCCTGACAGCCCCCGAGGGGCCACAGCGGCACAAGCAGGCGCTGGGTCTCCACACACCCCCCCCAAACACACACACACACCCGCAGCTCCGCCCGGCTCCCACCGGTCTCGCCTNCATGGCGGCGCCGCCGCCGAACCCCCAGAGCGCGGCCCGCGCCAGGCGGGGCCTCCGCGCGCGAACAATTCGGCCGAGGCCCTGGGCCGCAGAGCCCTTCACCGGGACGGAGCCGGGACGGAGCGTCCAACGGAGCCCCTGCCGTCCGCCCTCCAACCCTAGAGCCGCGGGCGATGGGCAGCAGGCCGGCCCG
Organism: Florisuga fusca; assembly: GCA_038090715.1. Lineage (NCBI taxonomy): Eukaryota > Metazoa > Chordata > Aves > Apodiformes > Trochilidae > Florisuga > Florisuga fusca. The sequence continues at coordinate 600,244 of JAAWXA010000040.1, forward strand.
GGCCGTACCTCCCGGGTGGTGACCTCCTCCTTCTCGGAGATCTTGAGCAGCAGGCGGTCATTCTCCAGCTCCAGCGACCGAACGCGGTCGATGTAAACGGCCAGGCGGTCATTGAGCTGCCGCAGCTCCTCTTTCTCCTGCAGGCGGGAGATGCGAGTCGGCGACAGCGGGGTCCCGCCGAGGGTGCCGCGGCTCGGGGTGCCTGACATGGCGCACGGTTGGCGGGCAGGCGGGCAGCGGGCTCATTCAATCCAACCGCACCGGGGGAGGAGGGAGCGGTAAGATGGCGGACATCGCCTCCCCCGCCGCCACGCCGCCTGGGAAATGAAGTCTGGGCGCCAAGATGGCCGCGCCGCGGGGCGCGCCGGGAGGTGCAGTCCGCCCGCCGCCATTTTGTGGGCCGCCCGAGGGGCTCGAGCCTGCGTCTCTTTTCGAAAGTGCAGTTTGTGCCGCGTATTAAAATACAAAAATTAGGCTGTCGCGAGTGCGACTAAAGCGTAGGGCGCCAAGGAGGAATCCTGAGGGCGGGAAGTTTTGGTAATAAAAGCGGAGGGACTGGAGCTGCCTGCCGGGACTGGAGTTGCATGCCACTTCAGCTGCCGCAGCTCTCCAGACACTGCCCACAGCGCTGATGGGTGCGGTCACCCCCACCGCATGTCCCCACCCGAACCCGCCTGTCCCTCTGTTGTCTGTGTGTCCCTCTGTTGTCTGTGTCCATCCGTCCATGCAGCCCCGTGCTCGCCAAACCCACCTCACTCACCCACCGCCATCGAGCCCCCTGATCCCAAGTGCTGCCATGCTGCTCCTTCTCCCCATGGTATTCAAACCTCTGCGGTATTTCTCTGGCGGGTTACGTTTCCACAGGAGTTATCTAGAATGTGGTTACACGGCCCTGGTGTCAGCTGCTTATCCATTTGCCATGCTCTGCTCTTAGCAATGAACTCTTACAGGCCAGGGACCTGCTGCTTGCTTAAACTAGGGGTGACGAGTCTCCAAAAAAATACTAGTCAGTGATTTCCAAAAGTTCAGGAATGCTGTTTTGAGGGGCTTCGAAATTTCTTCTGAAGTTTTCTTGAGAGGTTGCAGTGCCTCCCAGTCTCTAATCAGCTTGTTCAGGAAGGAAGCTATTCTGAACTCCCTTTTGCAGTCCCAAGGAAAGCGGCCAATTTTTGTACAATATAAAATCCACAGAGAAGTTTTCCTTTCCTAAAGATTGAGTATTATTTTTCCCAAAATGTATTTTTTACTGAATATACCCCAACTTCTGTCAGTTCTTGCACAGACCAGTAATAAACCAGTATAAATCATGGGATTACTGTATGCCACATAACTTTGGAGGCTGAAAAGCTTTTACTGCTATGGTGCCCTTTAGCTACCAGGGAAGGCTGAGAAATGGGAGATTTTCTGCCTGAGAAACTGAAAAAAACAGATTCAAAGTCTGTTGTCCATATACATGGACAGCAAAGAAAAAAAAAGCCACATGACCACCACACAAAGAAGTGCTGTGCATGAGAGGGAGGACAAATCTAGATCGAGAGGGAAGAGAGCAAAAAAATCCTGCATGTGATATATAAAATGAAGCTGAGGTATCCAGGCTGAACAAATCGGTGTGAACGTGTTTATCCTCAAAAGATACATGAGTCTTGTGTTAGAGGATTTGGGATCCTGATACCAAGCACAACCTCAAACTGGAAAACTTCAGAATAAATCCAGGAACTCTGGAGACTTAATGTCCTTATCAGCAAAGAGCAACAGGACCCTCTTGCAATCACAGAGTCACAGAATGTTTAGGTTGGAAGACACCTCCAAGCTCATCCAGTCCAACCAACACCATAACCAACTGGTAAACCATGTCCTTAAGGACCAGGTCATATGCAATCACTGCGTATCTTTGGCAGCTGACACACAGTAAATTGTAGGTTTTCACCTGGATATGTATCTTTTAAAAGATGCAACCCATAGAGCTGTCCTGGTGTCCTCTAGCCACCGGAGTGCCCATCCCACCTGGTTTGGGAACCATCTCTCCTGGGACAGCATCATCTGCTCCTTCTCCTGTCTCCCACAGAGAGATGAGGGCAGGCATTTCCACAGCGAGTCTGCTTGGAGGTAGTTCATTAATCATAACAAAGGTGAAAATAATACCATAGATCACCACGGGAGTGCTTTCTGTTGCCATGTGCACTACCCCCTGTTTTAAGGTGATCGGACCCTTATCTGATAATCCGATTTACGACCCGGCGCGCAACTCGGCTTTCTGCTGGATTCTAGTTTGGATTGGAAAAAAAAAAAAAAAAAAAAAAAAAAAAAAGGCAGGAAGCAGAGACTACAAATCCCAGAGTGCTGTGTCCCCTGCTCGGCAGGGAGGTCACCTCCGGCCCCAGGACAGCCCCAGCCCCGGCCCCAGCCGCCTCCTCCTCATTGTTCCCTCCCGCCGCCCTGGATTTGAAGCTCTGTTGCGTTTTTTGAATTTTGGCGCCTGTCTGAAAACTGCAACCCAACCGCTGCTGGCACAGCTCCAGCCCCCAGCCCTGTGCCTCTCTGCAATCTGTGGCATTTCAAACATCGCCGCCCCGCCCCGAGCACAGCAGAAAAAATGCTTCTGAGCAGCGAGCAGCGGGCTCGGAGCTCGACACGCAGTTTCTGACACCAAGCAATTCGTGGAAGAGCAGTTTAGTTACCTTCAGCCAGAAAAAAAAATATTTGAGGAATGCTGAAAACCTCTGTAGTAGCATTTTTGAGTTAGCTCATTTCTCCTCTTGTGATTTGACGTGATACTCTGTCATATTTTGGAAAATCTTTTAAACATTTTGCCTTATTTTAGTTGATAATGTAGTCCAGATGTAAATCCCCTTTCTTCATGGAGTTTAGTTCAAACTCCCCTATTATTTTGTCTGACAGATTTTTTAGGTAACAGGTTAGAAACTTTGAATGTTTCAAGGATTTGTTGGGTTTTTTCCTTTCCTCCTGCTGCTACCAGTTATTTTCATAGCACTGATATCAGTTGCGTTGCAGTAAAATCTCTTTTTCTAAATATACTTCCATAAATATGCCTCAATACCAATACTTACTATTTCTGTGTTTTTATAAGGTCCCTTTCTTTAGCAGTCACTGGAACACTTGCACACTTTCAGTATTGACACCAGTCTCCCCCCATGGTTAACAGAACATGTATGCTCACTTTTCCTTTTTTTCTGCTAAAAAGAAGAGAACAGGTTGGGTGTAGGATGGGGACAGGGAAGTCTCAAGGGAGAAGAGGAAGTGCAAAAGCTGAGAACCCACAAGAAAACTGTGTTCTACAGGGAATACAATGCAAGCTTTGGTTGTGGAATTAGCATCTGTTCAAATGCTGGCCCTCTTGGGTCACTGTGATGAGAGAGGTCACTGACTAAAGTCAGTGCTATAATTAATCTGTCCAGTTTTAGCAATTAGTTTTTTACTAGGGACCTTGACGGTCCAGTGTTACCCAGAACAATTTTATAATAAACTCCCTCTGGTTTTAGAAGGTAGGATGGATTTGTTAGCCTAGGACACAATCATTTAGTGTTACACACAGGTACAATGCAGGGATGTGTCAGTTGTACTTGCCTGGGTTGGGAGAGGGCCATGACAGTCCCTGGGGCTGTGTTCCCTGGGCTTTTGAGACTGGGAACCTGTTTGTACCACACCAAGGCTCCTGCCTCCCCCACTTACCTTGGTTTACTCTTTGTGGTAAGGAGAGCTCAAGAGAAGGTTGGTGACTGTACAGGTTTCACCCTGATAAAAAGCCAGCAACTTGGAAGTCGCCCTGAGCTCAGGATCAGAGCTCTACTTCAAAGGTTCTTGCAATATATCTGATGGTCTGGGTAGGATAAAAATTAATTTTGGGGCTGTCAGATAACACAGACAACAGTGGTAGGATCTGCCTAGCACAGGACTGCTTCTCCCATCTTATAAATGAATAAATTACTTACAGTATGTAATAAAGAAAAAGGAAAACTTCCTGTATCCTTTGATGCAGAGCATCAGTTCAGCCACTGATCAGTTTCCTGCAGAGTTGGGTGTAACAAGTTTTCTAAGGCTGTCTGGGATTTCATGATGACTCTGACATTTTCAAAAATCTGGGGATGCAAGATTTCCACTATAATTTTTTTACCTCAGCTGCTTTAATTTCTCAACAGCTGCTCTATCCTCCCTTTTCTCATTCTACACTTTATTATTTGTATGTCTTTAAGAGCAGGGTTATTTCTTTTCTATAGTCACCTAACTTCCCCTCTGACTCATCTTCCTCACTGAACTGAATTGCCTGTCAATGCTAAATTGATTGTCTCAGATATTTTCATTAATTTCAGGAAGGGCTGAACTTACAGCATAGAACATTTTCCTATCAGTCCAAATTCCTTCCAGCTCAGCATTAGTGCTAGCAACGACTGCCAGTCTGGAAGAAGCACTCATACCTTACCATAGATTGGTGCTCCAGAATTTCAGATTTCATTGAATAAAATTGCTTCCAGCAGTGTCAGGACAGAAAGCACCAAAGCAAGTAGAGAAAATTAGTGTGTCATGGATCAGATCTTCCTCAACCCCTTGAGAATGTTTACTCAGAGACATATAAAAAAAGAGTAAGAGCACAGTTCACAATGTGGGATTAAAGCAAACAGACAGCAGACTGTATGTAGAACAAGTTTTTTTTCAAGACAAGGCACCATGCTCTAACATGTGGAGGGTGTGTTTATTTCGAATTCCAAGCATATAATGTTTGGCAGGAGCGTTGAACAATAATATTCTTCTGCTATAGCATTTATCTCCTTAACTCTGGCAGAATTCAACCTATATCACACTGGGGGAAGCATGAACCAAACCTGAGGAGGAGAGTTCAGGTCTGTGCTTGGGATTGTGCTGCTATCCAACAGGACCTAGACAGGACAGAGAGCTGGGCATAAAGTTCAATAAGGAAAAGTGTAGACTTCTGCATCTGGGTAGGGATAACACCAGGCACCAATCCAGATGAGGGGACATCCTGCTGGAAAGCAGCTCCATGGAGTCCTAACGGACAGTAAATTCTCCACGGGTCAGCAGTGTGCCCTTGTGGCCAAGAGGGCCAATGGTATCCTGGGATGCATCACAAAAAGTGTGTCCAGCAGATCCAGGGAGGTTCTCCGCCCCCTCAACTCTTTCCTGGTGAGACCACACCTGGAATACTAGATCCAGTTTTGGGCTCCCCAGTTCAAGAGAGACAGGGATCTACTGGAGAGAGTCCAACGGAGAGCTACAAGGATGAAAAAGGATGTGAATATCTCTCCTATGAAGAAAGACTGAGAAAACTGGGGCTGTTCAGCCTTGAGAAAAGAAGGCTGAGAGGGGATCTTATGAATGTCCATCAATATCTGAGGGGTGGGTGTCAAGAGGAAGGGGCCAGCCTCTTTTCAGTGGTGCCCAGTACCAGGAATTCCAGGAAAAGGAATAATGGGTATAAGCTAGAACAGAGCAAGTTCCACCTCATCATGAGGAGAAACTTCTTTACTGTGAGGGTGAGGGAGCCCTGGCCCAGGCTGCCCAGGAAGGTTGTGGAGTCTCCTTCTCTGGAGGTTTTCCAAACCCACCTGGATGCATTCCTCTGTGCCCTGCCCTGGGTGATCCTGCTTGGGCAGGGGGTTGGACTGGATGATCTCTGGAGGTCCCTTTCAACCCCTGACACCTTCTATGATTCTATGATTGTTCACTTCTTTGTGGCAGAAGATGAGTGACTTTTATTGTCAGGAGTGCCTGGACTTGAGACTCTCATAGTGGAACCAGAAACTGATTTCATGTGACCAGAAAGAAGTTAGAATTTAATTTAAGAACCGTCTCATCTTTTCCCTTCACCTCACCAGGAAAGTGGCAAAGGAAGAAGCTCCGAGGGGGAAGTCAGTGCTCAGGGATCTTCACCTTGCCCAAATTTGAGGTTGTCACTTTTCCACACAGTGATTGTCACACCAATGCTAAAAAGAGCCACGTCTGGAGCCGCAGAGGGGCTCTGTCTCCCCTATGACCCCACCAGATCCTTTCCCGGGCTAAGGGTTGGGATAACCGCAGCCTTAGGGGCTGAGTCTTCCTCTCGCTGGCTCCCCAGAGCTCAAAAATTCTTCCAAAGCAATTGGAGGACAGATTTCTCGCCTGCAAAACACTGCCAAAACACCACTGAGAACGGACGAGGTGGGCAGGTAGGAGCAGGGTCACCATCTCCTTCCAGCCTGCGGTGAGGGAGCCACGGGCGTTCGGGCGCGTTTATGCTGCTGTTTCTGTAGGTGAAGAGCAAAACTCATCCCAGATCAAGGAAGAGATAATTCATCTCACCTTTAATGAAATATTGGGCCAGTAATAATTTTGACTCTCCCATGCAGAACTGAGTTTCATCCTCCTGATACTCCCCGGGACCGCAGGGTGAACGCTCCCCCGCAGCCGCCCCCTCCCCAGGGGCTCCGGATCCCCGCAGCCAAACCTCGCAGCTTGGAAAGCGTAGGGGAAGAAGGCGGGGACCGGCTCCGAACCTCAGGTCCTCTGAGTTCCCAAAACTTGCTTTATCAGCCGGGAGCAATCCCAGCTCTGCGCTGAGATCAGCGCGGGTCAGGCCGGGTCGGGGAGGGGAGCGCCCGGAGCTCTCCCCCCGGCGCTGTCATTCTATAAACCCTGGCACTGAGCTCAAACGCCCCTGGAAACAAACCCAGTGGTTTGTTGGTTTTGTTTTTGTTTTTTCCAAAACAGCCATTTGGCGCCTAATTTTCAAATCGGCAGAGCAGCTGCAGCTGGCTCAGTGCCCGGCCCCATGGAGCTCTTTACATCCCCAGCACCTGCAGTAACCGGGCCGGTACCGCGGGTCCAGCCAGCCCGGCTCAGCCTCCTTCGAGAGATGGCTTCATGTTTCGGTTTTATTCTGTTCATCAAGCAAAAAAAAGCCCTCCCCGTCTGTTAGGAGCTCAGCTGCTAGCTAAGGACAGTAAAAGCAGAAACCTCTGGCTCCCCTGTGAAGGACGGGAGAGTCCCCTAAGGTGAGAGATGCTGCGGGTGCTGAGGCTCCCCAAGCCTGAGCCTCTGGCAAAGGTGGAGTTTCCAAAGTACTTGAGAGGGGAGAAGACAAATCTCTGGAGATAAAGAGGTATGTGCATGGGATCGATCTCTCTTGCACATATTGTTAATAAAAGGAGATGAAAGGAATGCTTTCTGCAGTTCCAAAGGGAGCTCCACCCAAGATCTCAAAGTACTTTATAGATGATAATTTATCAAGCTTTATTATGATGCTGCAACAAAACTCCAGTGACTGGGAAGTTTGCTCAGTTAATGTCTGTATGTCTTGAACTTTCAGGTCCCACCAGTGCACCTGTCTCCTCAGGAAACATTCTCCCAGTCTGCACAGGAGTTGGCAGTGAGGTGATGGAGCACAGGCTGTTAGGACTGAGCTGCATGTCCTCAGCATCAGGAACAGCTCTGACCATGAGCGTACCACAAGAAGCCATTCGCTATCTTCAGTTTGGTACCTGACTGCATAAGCCAACTTTGCTGCAGCCTGTGTGCTCAGTGCTGAAGGCCAGAAGCACCATGTCACTTCTTTCTCTACCACGAGCACACTGTGGGTGGGTGTGGGTGGGTAGGTACAAGAATCAGATGTTTTGGGCAATTGTGAAAAAGATTTGCTTGGATGAAGTAATGAGCAGGAGCTACAGCTTCAAGTTGATGGAGATAATTTGCTAAAACTGCTAAACTCTATTTCTGGATGTGAGAATATCATATTTTTTTGCAATTTGTTTTACAGTGTCTGAAAAAATCTTACATGTAACTCTTACATGTAAAAGAAAAATCAGCTTCAGCTTGGCCCCACAGCATGGCACATGGTTTTTCCCACTGTAAAGATGGGGGACATTAAACAGTGGGGGCTGGAGAGATGATGTTGCTCAGTGGGTAATCCTCCCAAGTACAGAAATGTCAACGCTGGGCCTGCTCTAACTTCTGAGCCCCCTCAAATACAAAAAATGGTATGTAATTCCATGGAATCCAGAGAAATAACTGGTGAGTTTGAAGTATTGAGCTTCCCAGCCTACAGAAAACTAATAAATTACATTAATTCATTAGCTGGCAGTTCTTGTGCACCAGAGACCAGACCACTTCTCTCTCAGTACCCCAGGGAAGATTGCCTCAGTTTACCAGCACACTGCCCACCTCTGTCACTCTCCATAGTGTGGCCAGGTGGTCTGAAGGGCTCTGTGATCCTGCTGTCAGAAATGGATCAGGGGTTTGGCATTTAATCACAGAGTTAATGGAAGTGGTAGGCATAATCCCCCTGCCACAATGTACACAGCCCAGTGCAGGTGTGTGCAGCACCCCTGGCACACGTGGATGTGTTCTTTATGCTTACTGGGGGTCTGGTGGTTGCCTTGGAGAGTGATCTACCAGAAAATACCTGCCTGATGTGTGAGACCAGGACTCTGCTCAGGTTTAACTGGTGAGGTTAATTTGGTACCTGCTGGATAATAAAAAAGCAGTTGTTAAACCCTTGCAGCTGTGGATAAATGGATGCACCTGTAGCTGGGTCTGCATTTTTAAATGACTTTTTGGGAGTGAAAGATCAGTGTGTGCTAGGAAGCTGCAAACTGCTCAAATGGCCTCAGCTGGGGAGGAGGGCAGTGGATGGTGTGGGGTTACATGGTTATCACAGAGTCCTAGTAAGGTGTTGGCAGCTTACACTGACAATTTAATGTAGAAAGTAGTAAAGAGTTAAGTCAGTGATGTGTTCATGTAGGGGAACACCCCATGCGTGGCTGACATCATGTTGATGACCACCACTTGCAGCAGCCAGCATGATAGCTGGAGATGAGTGTCCCCTTTCCTGTGCTTGCGTTGTACTGGTCTGAACTGGTCTGGAAGGGCAGAAGCTCTGATCTGTGAAAATATGCCTGCTGCAGAACAGAAATCACCCTCCACCCACTACTCCCATCCTGCTAAAAAAATCCAGTTTGCTGAGATGTCACTCGGTGGTTCTGGCTCAGCAGCCACCCCACCCACTTTCCCAGTGGGTTGGGGCTGTAGGAGTGGCCTGAAGCCAGAGAGGAGAACATCTCCACCCTACATCTTCCAGGGAGCTGAGAGGCCATGAAGTATAGTGAATGGGAACCTCAGCTGCCCTGGGGGTGCTCAGCAAACTGCAGGACATCGTGGGCTGCATGACCAGAAATCAGGACTCACACAAGGATCCTGTGTGAAGAATTTGCACTTGTATGGACCACCCTTTGCTTTTGCTCTTTCTGTACACAAATCTCTTGAACTCTGTTTAGTCTTTCATTCAGTTTTCTCCTCCCCGCCCTGCACATTTCTCCTTTGATACCAACAACAAGCAGTACCCTGGCCATGCCAACCAATTCATGACCAGGTTTCCTGTTCATTCTTGAAAAAATGCCTTCTTCTATAAAATAAATAGCAGCATTTGCTTTTCTCCAGGACTCTGCATATATACAAGGCAAGACTGGACACCACCTTGGAAGGTGGATACCCCTGTTCTGTCCTTCTCAGGAAACATGTTTGGCACTGAAAATGTTGGTTGGTCTTCCAAAAGAACTCACTTTGAGCAGAACCCTGTCTTTGCATTCCCCCATCTTCCTCGACCCTTGCATCATTCTTGCTGGTCTTCTGGCTTCCTTTGACCTGAGGATCTCTGTGCCCCATGGCTGCTCCTTGCCCTGCAGGAGGTCACAGGTGTGTCCCAGTGTCCCCACCCTCACAAAATAAAGCGTGGGCAGGTAATATATCCATGCAAACAAGGAGTGGGAAGTGTTAGAGCTCTAGGCCTTTGCCAAACATGCTGTGTCATGAGATCTGTCATGGAAAAATGCTTTGTAGCTGCCTGGTGGCACACGGTGTAAGCAGACTGCATGGCTGAGAGCCAGCTGCACACAGAGGGAATTGTGTCACTGCAGAAATGAAGTGGACCCTCTGTGCTGGGCAGTCCTTCTAACCCACACCAGGACAGGATGCTCTTGGAAGTCTCTTGCAGCCTAAAACATTCTGTGATGATCCTGTGCCCCATGCTGCTCAGAGCTCTCTTGGTGTGGGTGACGTGCCCTTGCTTATTTGGACAGCTCTGGGTGCCCAGCCATAGGTTGTGCCAGTTTGCTTCTCTTACCAGAAGCAGGTCCTGCTCTCAGGTCACCTCGGGAAAGCCTGTGGGAAAGTCTGTGCAAAAGAGGTGAAGGATCCTTCACATCAGCATTCTGCAGCTTGGGACATGGATCCTTTCCCTGCAGCCTCTACACCACCCCCTGCACAGGGCACGGATGTTTGGAGCCATTTGCTGTGCCTACTGCCTGTAGCTCTTGGCCATGGCACAGCCTGAGCTGCTTCCCCTCCATCCTCCTCTCCAACAGCAGTGTCCTTGGCACCCCAGGGCTCCCCCAGAGGCTCCCATGCTGGATTCTCCTCTGCTCCTGAGTGCTGTGATAGGAGCTGAGGGAATGGATGGAAGCTGTGCCAGGGGAGGGTTAGGCTGTTAGGAAATACTTTTTCACTGAGGGGGTTGTCAGGCATTGGAATGGCCCAGGACAGTGGTGGAGTCACCATCCCTGTAGGCATATAAAAGGTGTTTGGACCTGGTCCTTAAGGCCGTGGATTAGTAATTACATCACTAGGGTGTTGGTCAAAGGCTGGACTGATGGGCTTGGAGGTCTTGACTGCAATTCCAGGCAGACAACATCCACAGCTTTTCCCACATCCACTGGGTATGTCCCCTGGTCACAGAGGGAGATCAGGTTGGTCGAGCAGGACCTGCCCTTCCTGAACCCCTCCTGTGGTCCTACTGAAAGCTGGGATGGCAGCACAGGGGTGCAGGGGAAACTGAGGTCCTCCTCCATGTCTCAATGACAGAAATAAAGTCTCTTTACACACACCTATATTTTTCTCTTTGAATTGCTGAGCAACTTACAAGGAAGATCAAAGCTGAGGCACCAAAATACCAGAAGTGGATGTAAAATGAAAGCATTCCATGGCATGGCAGCAGAGGTGAAGCAGATTAGCCCAGACTGTAAAATCCAAGTGGTGTGAGACCCAGTACAGCCCCAGAAGGGTTAAATCCTTTCCTTCAGCTGATGGAAGCACTCTGCCTGGACTGGCAGCTGCAAATGTTTCCTCTGCTCAGGCAGAGCAGGCAGGTGGATGGAAACCATTGCTCTGCAAAAGTTCCAGGGAACAGGCAGGGGTTGTTTTCCAAATTTTTCTGGAACAGGTGGACTCAGGAACAGATGCTGGCCTTGGCAGCAGGGATCACAGCTCTAGCAGCGTGCCTGTGCTATGAAAGAAGCCTTTGCACAAAACAGCATCAGAAATCCACGTAGCCTTCTCTGTGCATTGGGGTCACAGCAATGGGGGAACTGCTGCAGGGTTGTGTCTTTCCTCCCTGTGGAGTGCAGGTTTTGTGGGCTCTCTGGGTGTCTTTATTCCCAGACCCATGTGCTGCTTCAGAGGGAAGACCACAGCTTGAGTGGAGGGGTTGGGACCTGTGCTTCTCAGGTGCTATAGGAGACATGTTTAGCCCACTCTTTCCTCTCATGGTTTTCATGGTAGAGGCTGTTGGTTTCTGATTTTGCTGTGGAAAGGCATACAAGTTACCAAATACTTCTGGGAGATACTATTTGGACTCCAGTTTACTTACCAAGACCAGAGGGTTGTTTTTTTTTAGTATCAAGTTCAATCGACTTCAACTGGAAGAACCAAGAAGCAAAGTGAAAATTGCCCTACAATGTGCAAAGCAGTGTTGGGTTGTTGTTTTGTTTTTTTTTTTAATACCCTGAAATCTAACTAATAAACCACCAGCCAAGCACATGATTGGATTTTCTGATTGCCTCAAAGCAGGGACTTAAAACTTTGCGAGAGAGACAGTGAGCACCAGGGTGATGGTGGAGAAGGCAGCCAGGGCTTAACCCAGCTGTGCTGGGATGGGTGCTGTGGGTGCTGCATCCCCTGGGCAAAGGTGTAGGAGAGAGACAAGGTGTCTGAGGGCAGCAGAGTCATTCCAGCAAGAGAAAGATGTTTTTATTAAAAGAGGTAGCAGTGGGGACTCTGCAGCAACCTTCACTTCCCTCCCAAGGAGCTTAAGCAAGGAAGGGCCACCTTGGCTTGGCTCCCTGGACAGCCTTGTTACACACCAGGTAATCTTCCACCTCCAGCATCTCACCAAAGAGGCAGGATGGACCCTTCCCCAGCTCTCTCCAGCCCCTCAAAGGAGCACAGTGGAGTGATGCTGTCAGTTACCAAGTGCCCAAGCAGTGCCAGCACTGCCTTACTCATCATCACAAGTTTCTGTCTGACAGTCACGGCCACTTCTTAGCTGGCAGGGAGATGTTATCACTTCTGCTGTCCCCACATCCTCTTTCAGAGCCCTATTTTGGTGCATGGGGGTATTTCCATTCCTGACTGTAAGGGCTTCAGTTGCAGAAATACTCTGTATGACTTTTGGTCGTTGTAATTATTTCCTGGAAGACACTGAGGCTCCATCACTTGAGGCAACACGCTGTGTGGGCATGGGAAGCTGAGCTAATGAAGGAGAGAGCAGACCTCAGTGTGGAACCAGAGCCCTGAGCCTTGCAGGAGTGGGGCTTCCAGGGCTTTGAGGTCCATCAGCCTCTATCAGGACAGCCAGGATGCCCTGGGGAAGGGCAGAAGAAACCAGCATGGGTTCATCTCAAATGGATTTGTGCTGAAGTGCTTTCACACAGGTTGCTGTGCGTATATTTTTTTTAATTAACGTAAGACAGTAGCCTCTGAATTTAAAATGCCCTGGATTTTGGCAGGAGGCTGAGCTCATCTCCTCTTTGCCTTCCTGGGTCTGCTGGCTCCCAGGGTGACCCATGCTGCTTGCTAGGAAACACCTGGAAGAAAACCATGGCTAGGAAACAAAGACACCTGCATCTTGCAAGGCCTTGGCCAAGGAGGGGTAAGACAGCAAGGGAAGGTTCTGCTGGAGAGCAGCAAGCTGGAGAGCTTCCTGACTGTGCTCCTCACCTCTGGGGAGGCAGTCAAGCTTGGAATTACTGAATAAAGGGTCTCCCCCCTGCACCAGCTGTGGGACCACAGCCTGTGACTGGCCATGGGCTCCACAGTGCCCTGGGGGAATGCTGGCTCCCCTGGCAGCATTTTCATGGTCAAAAGTGGGGGGTCTCAGAACCTGTGTGTGGCTTTTTGGCCCTGATAACATGCAGGGGATGGGCTGAAAGACAGATGTGGTCAAATGGGCAGGTGGAGCTAATTTTGGACTTGGCTGCCTACTGTGAAGGCTCCTACCTCTACAGGGAGCAGGATGAGCTTCAGGTTCAGAATACTAAGCATCATCATTCACCTGTGCATCCTGCACCTCTGTGAGGTGGGTCATGGATTGTGCTGATTATATACTTGAAAAAGAGGAGGGGCAGTAAGATAAAGCTCATCTGTCTTCTGGCAGAGAATGGGGCTATCTTTACAAAACCTGGAGGAACACAAGGGGTTCACATGCTGAACTTCTTCCCTTGGTCTTCAGCCAAGCCCAGATGAACTCTGGCTTTTCCAGTTCTGTCTCTACAAGTCCACACAATGCTGGCAGATGTCTCAGGTAGCTTGATGCTGCTGCCATCTTTCTGGGCTCTTAATTTTTGCATTTAAACTCAATCCAGAATTCCCCATTCAGCCAGTCTGGCCTCCTGCTGTGCCTGCTTGAACTAGGATGCTGACATTAGGATGGATTGAGGTTATGATTGACATTAGGATGGATGGATGGTTCTTATACTCATCCTTCTCCATTGGTAAATTAGAAATTCAGGTGCCTGCTTCACTTTACCTCAGCTCATTTGTGACTCTCCTCCACGCTGAGAAATCCTTGTTCCTTCCAATCTCCTCATGGGAGATACACTTCAGTCCTCAAAATATCATGGTCCTCCTCTGAACTCATCACATTTTAACAATTTTTTTCTCACACTTTGATCTCAGGAGTGCTGAGTAAAGGGAATAATCAGTCTTCATATCACCTTCCAGGTACAATTATGTTACTACAGCCAGGACACACTGCAGCCAGTCAGTCAATAAATATATTTATTGTCCACAAGGGCCGTGATGCCCTTCTCAGCAGAGGGAGTCCCAACCAGGGGCTTCTGATTCAGCCCAAATCACGTTGTTTCCTTTCCCTTATCTCTGTTTTTTTCCTTCCTCATGCAGTTTTGGGAGCCCTATTGAGCAGCAGCGGGAGAGTGGCCGCCAAGGGATGGTATATTTGAGGTTTTTGGTAAAATGCAAACCCGTAGCCTGATTGTTGGTGGTGCTGTGGGTAGGGTTCCATTGGAGGGTTAGGGCCAGCAAAAGTTTTCAGTGGTCACTCTGCATCTTTTTGCCAAAACAGTTTGTATGGAATTTTGGAGCCATATGGAGATATAGTGGGAGAACGGCCGAGGGGTCGAATATTCAAGGTTTTTGGTACTAAACCAACCTGAGGGTGAGATCACTGAAGGTGAACTGATCTGTTTTTTTGGGTTTTTTTTTCAGAATGGAAAGTGGTGTCTGAATAATTTTCCACAGCTCCTTGATGAAATCCACTATCCTGGAATTTTTTGATGTTATTTTATTGCCATTTATGCATCTAAAACCATCGTGTATTTGCCTTGCTGGCAGCTCCTGTGATGTGGATGTACAACAGCCACTAGAGAGGGACAGAGACCAAGGGAATCCAAGCAGGGGCTTGAAAAGCAGTGAAGGGTGGGAGGGAACAATTCCATGGCTCAGCAGCTCCACAGGAGACAGAGGCTTCTCCAGCAGCAGCTTCTGTCCAGCTGGAAGGAAAAAGGCACAGACTGTCCTGCCTGATGCCGTTTAAACTCTTTCTGTGCAGAACTTTCATCCATCTGCCAAACCTTCCAGCTCACCAAGTAATTTAGGATAAAAATCTCTGTATCATGAGCTCAGGGGATGTGAATCTCCTCCTCTGGGAGCTGGAGTGGGCTCTGCACACAGGGTTGTGCAATATGGCTGCGAGACACAGCAAGTGGGAAAGAAAATTAGGCAGTGTGAATGGGTTTTTTGGTTTGTTTTTCCGAGGTGGGAGAACCAGCGTTTACTTCCCAGACGTGTGACTGGAAGGTGCTGGACAGTGCTGTCCCCAGGGTGGCTAATGGACTGTGGCTCGTTCTGTGATAATGGCCCAAGGCTGGCAAATGTGGACTGCCCCCAGCTTTGCCTCAGCCCAAGGGCAGGGCTTGGCACTTTCCTTCTGGATTTTCCCCTGTTAAATCAGGCTGACACTTTCAGTGTCATGTTAAAGACTGGACACATCAGAGGAGCAGGAGGCCTGGAGAAGGATGTTAAAATCTCACCCAGAAATACTGGCTTCTTGTCACCTTCTGTCCCCTTCTTAAAGCATCCCAGAGGTTTGTTTTCACAAAAAACTTTTCCTTCCTCTGAAAACACAGCCCTGTTCTGGAATAAAGAAATCTCTTCCAGCAGTAGCTGGAGGATCAAGTAGCTGGGAGGGGGCAGGAAACTCAGAACTATTTTAAAGCCAGGACCAAACACAAACCCTGAACCGCTGGCACCCAGGGGCTGGGACAGGGCAAGAGTAGGTCCTAATTAAAGCCAAAACCCAAGACAGATTTAGCCATCCACTGAGCCATCCTTCTCCCCTCCTCTGGCTCATGCAATTGAGATTTTAATCCTAATTTACTGGGTGGTGGAGAGGCAGGCTGGGAGGTTTAGCAAATAAACTGTTTCTTTCTGGGCAGAGCAGACATTCAGACTGTGCCAGCTCAGGACAGAGCTGTGTGGTTTTCCCTCCTGTTGGATGGGAGTCATTGCTGGTGGGGCCTCTGTGTCCTCTCCTGATGCTGAGCCCCTGACTGGCCCAGCCAGGACCATGTCGTGGAGGTGACATGGCCTGGCCTGGAGGTGACAATGCAGAGGGTGGGCCTTCGGCATGTCCCCCCACAGCCCCTTCTCCCTGCTTGCTGCTGCCTTCTTTAACAACCAGCCTAGGCAGGTCACAGCTGAATGTAACTTTTTTTTTCCCCTGGGAACTTTTCATTGGGTTAAAGCTTGACTGGGGAAAGCAAAGGCAAAGCAGGACTTGGTCCTGCACCCCAGGACCAGAGCCACCTCCTGCCTCCCCTCTTCTCCCACCCTTCCTCCATCCCCCCAGGAAGGGTGGGTGGGTGTCACCACCCCTGCTGCCTCCATCACCCCCATCCGAAGTTGCTCATCTGCTTGAACTGAGAGCTGACAGCCCAACCCAAAGCAAATCCCTTGGATACATCCGGGGGAATGTATCTCTGGGGAGCCAGTGACTGCTGCTCCAGCACCCAGGAAGCCCATCCAGACAGAATGTGTCCAGACAGAAGTGCTGAAGCAGTTCTGTTAAATCATGTCCCCCAGCTCCCTGGTGTGAGAGTCTCCGGAAAAAAAAAAGTGCTACCCTGAATATTTGCTGTTCAAAGACCTTTTTTTTGTCAAAGATAATGTGTAAAACTCAGGCTTTCACAGGGTCAGCTGCAGGATTCACACCCCAAGTAACCTCACTTTGCCTTGGGGTCTGTAACTCAGTTGGAAGAACAAAACCCACTGTGGGGACCCTGATCTGGTGAAGGACTGAGCCCCTGTGCCCCCAAAGTTCAGCACTGCTGTAGTTCAAAACCCACAAGGTGGGGAGGTGATTCAGATGCTGGAGAACTGCAAAATGAAGGAAAAATGTTCTCGTGTTTCCCAGGTGTAAGATTATTATGAAATTGGGCACAGCTCAATGGGACATGGGGGTGTCCTGCAGCTTGGCCTCCTTTCCAGGGGACTCAGCTGTGCTTGGGGTTTCAGCAGATTTGTGGCTGCTCTGGCATGGGCAGCTTCACCCTGGTAGAACTGAGCACACCTGGCAACCAGCTACAGTGGCAGAAATCTCTTATTTTTATTATCTTATGCTATAAAATATATTTTACTGCTACTAATTTTTGTACCATAAAGTAACAAATAGTTTTTCATCTTTTTTTTTATTTAATTTAATTTTTTTTTCTTTTTTTTTTTTTTTCTTTTCTTTGGTGGGGGAGGTATAACAATTTATTTTAAAAATAATTCAGGGAACAGCGAGATATTTATTTTTAAAAATCTACTTCATCATTAACCATTCAACTCTGTTCAACTGAGCCTCTTCTCTACTTCAACATACCTTCGTGCACAGGCACCTCTCCCTCAAAAGACAGTGGTGTGCCCCCCAAATCCTTCTCCCTACAAACTTCCCCTTTTTCCTCCCTTGCTCAGCTTGCAAACTGAGGATGGAGGGTGGGGTGGAGGTGTCCAGTCCCCCGGGGTGTCCCCAGCGAGGTGTTGCAGGGGGTTTTCAGGTCTTTGTTTTGCAAATCCGTGCAGGAAATCGTTGTGGGAAGGTGCTTGAGCAGCTGCTCCTGGAGGATCCCTACTTCCTTGGGTAAGCACAGCTGCCAGGACCCCACTCTCCACCCCAGAGCTTCCGCACACATTCCAAGGCGGCTTTGGGCTCTGCCCATTCCCCCCACCTGGTCGGGGGGCGGATGGGAGAGTGACAGAGGAGCAGATTTTGGATGGCACCCACAGCTCACCCTCTGGGCTGTGTCTGACCTTGCAGGGAGGCAGCTGGAGCCTTTGCTGTGGGGCTGCAGCTGATCAGAGCTCTGGGGTCTCAAGGGGGGGTGGGGGTGGGGGTGGTGATGCTGAATTCGGTCTCTCGGGCAGCTGCTGAAAGAGCTTGCGGTCCCCCATGATGGGGGGACACAAATGGGAAGAGGGTCCTGACAAGTGGCTTTCTCCAGCCTGGGATGTGTCATTCCTGTCCCCTGCCTGCTGGGAATGCTGCGGGACAGAAGGAGGAGGAAGAGGAGGGGGATGCTCTAGGGCAGGGTGGGTCCTGACAGTAGTTTCAAGCCAGGGAGGCAGCACTTTGTGTTGCTTGCAGGCACCAAAGGTGAGAAAGGCAAGAGGAAGGAAATGAAAGCACAAAATAAACCCTGCTTTGCACAGAGAGGGAGGAGACAGTTCATTGAGTTACACCAGGAGTAAGGAATAGATGCCACCAGTAGAATAACAGAATCACAGCCCCTGCCATGGGCAGGGACACCTCCCACCAGCCCAGGGTGCTTCCAGCCCCATCCAACCTTCAACACTGCCAGGGATGGGGCAGCCACAGCTTCTGGGGGCAACCTGGGGCTCAGCACCCTCACACCAAGGAATTTCTTCCTGAGACTTAATTAAATCTCCATTCCTTCAGCTTAGAGCCGTTCCACCTCATTCTGTCACTTTCTGCCGTTGTCCAAAGTCCCTCCCCAGCTTTCCTGGAGCCCCTTCAGGGACTGGAGAAATGTTCCTCCCTTACCCTGCTCTGGGGCACCTGCCCTGTTCCCAAGTGATAAAACACAGGTCCCGGGGTGCAGGGGATGGACAGGGTTTGTCTCTAAGGAGTCAAAAGGCAGAGAGCAATGTCTAGTTTGGGCAGAATCTGCATCCAGCTGCTGGTACACCACACACACATTCAAGAGCCCCTGAGACCTCATTTGCACCATTGCTGCCATCTGACTGCAAGTGCAGGGGGTAGCAGGGCCAGGGAGCTGCAGGTGGGGCTCCTGCAACACCCCTGCCAGACTGTCTGTAGTAAATGTAAATGAGAGAAGTCTATTTTTTTGAAAAAAAGCTCTTTTAAACAGGCCTTGTAGAAATGAACCTTCTACTCAATGTTTCGCATCTTGTAAAATAAACATCACAGGCAATTCACAGCTCCTTGGGGCTCTGCTGTGCAGCCCCATGGCCCCTCCACTGTCCCAGAGGATGCAGAGTGTGTGGAGGGATGAGGTGTCTGGGACAAGCTGAGGTTGCCCTGACCAAGCTGCTCCCCTTGGCAAAGTGTGGATCAGGGGAACAGGGAGGGTGGAATGTTGGGGCTGAGGTGTCCCCTCTGCAGGCAGCCACAGTTATCTTGCAGGACACACACTGCTGCCACCAGAGAGCTGGGAAGAGGAATGAAAGGATCTTGTAGTGGGAAGACAAGGGGTAATGGTTTTAAACTGGAAGAGGGGAGGTTTAGGTTAGATATTAGGAGGAGATTCTTTAGGGTGAGGATGGTGAGACCCTGGAACAGGTTGTCCAGGGAAGTTGTGGAAGCTCCATTCCTGGCAGTGTTCAAGGCCAGGCTGGATGGGGCTCTGGGCAACCTGATCTGGTGAGAGGTGTCCCTGCCCACACAAGGGGGATTGGAACTGGATGATCTTTAAGGTCTCTTCCAACTCTAACCACTCAATGATTTTATGATCCAGAGGATATGAATCATTTCCTCTGTCGATTAACTCCTGCTTATCCCTGCCTGTTTGGGGTAGTTACCAGCCCTTTCACCCACCAGGCATTGGTTTGGAATAAATAATAGACACCAACCATGCAAATGGCCTTCAGTTTGTCTCCTGTTGTGCTGTCCTGGGTATATTTTGTCAGAGACAGGGAGCTCAGTCCCTGCTGTGTATGGACAGACAGACAGACAGTGCTGGCTCCACTCCTGCACCTTCCCCTCTGCAAGACAGTCCTCTTGCTGAGCCCCTCATTCACAGGGGGTTTCCCTGTTCCCTATAGGATCTATCAGGTTTTCCTAATCCTGCTTTTTTTCTGCGATTCATGAATGGGTGCAGTTATTGTTCAGACACATGGTGTTAAAACAAATGGCAAATGTCAAACATGCAGTGAGTCAACATCTCAACCTTCACCAGTCTGCTTTGTCTGGGGTTTAAGAGCAAGGGAACTGGGTTTTATTGCATCATCTGTAATCCATAAGGCTCTCCTGATACTTCATTAATATCGAGGAATTGGCAGCAAATGACTTTTAATCTCCAGGAAGCCAACCGCCTATTTAAAAGAGGGGAAAAAAAACACAACCCAACCAAAAAAACCTGAAATTAACTTTGCTTTCCCCTGCTGCTGAGTTATTGCCCAGCCCCGGGGCTGGCAGCACTGTGGGAGGAAACTCCATCCCCCAGGGGCCACCAGTTCTCTGCTGGAAACCGGCTCTGCCCCTGTTCCCCGGGGCTCCTGACAGTGACACTGTCAGGCATGCAGAAGCTGGGACACCCCTGGGCCTGAGGGGTCCCTGGGCACCCCACCTGCCTGCTTGAGAGGGACATGTGATGGGGACACCAGTGTGACACCCAGTGCAGCAGGAGGACAGGGCTGGGACAGGGCTGGTGGCCCAGCCGCTGGCTCTTGGGGCTACATTCCTCCCCGCAGAGATCCTCCTGTTTGTCCCATTAGGGCCATCATTAAAAACCAGTTAGACCCCTAGGGAGATCCCAGGCCTCAGAGGGGCTCCCGGCCCCAGACCCCTGTGTCCCCGTGTCCCCCAGCCCTGCAGAGCACCTGGGTGGTTCCTCCTCCACTCCAACTTGTGTACTGGGACTAATAGGTGCAGGGTGCCCAGCTTTGCACCTTGTTAGCATGGCAATTAGCTCTCTTTACCCTCCTGATTGCTCTTGTGCATATTTGTCTCCAATCCATCTTCCCAGCCAGTTATAAATGCAGAGCCAGGGAGGCAGGAAGGATTCCAGCTGGGGTATGGAGACCACAGCCATGCTGGGGACTGTCCTGCTGCTGCTGGCCCTGGCCAAGCCCACTTGTCTGAGCCCAGCCCATGTGGCAAACCAGAGGGCAGAGGCTCTGAAGAGGCTCCTGGAAGTCTTTGGCATGGAAGACCCGCCACCCCCCCCAGCTCACTCCAAGCAGCCCCCTCAGTACATGGTGGATCTGTTCAACACCGTTGCCAACGCAGACGGGGTCACCAAGAACCCCGACATCCTGGAGGGCAACACTGTCCGCAGCTTCTTGGATAAGAGTAAGGGCAGGGGGAGGGGGACAAGTGTGGCTGGCAGAGGTGACCTCCCCCCCAGCCTGGCTCCACTTCTCAACCCATCCTTCCCTCCAGCTCACAGTGAGAAGATGAGGTTCCTCTTTGCACTCTCCAGCGTGGGCAAGAACGAGAAGATCCTCACGGCAGAGCTGCATCTCTTCCGCCTCTGGCCAAGGGCTCCTGATGGGCCCAGAAGGCACCACTTCTGCCAGGTGAGGAGGGGACAGGGGTGGGGATGGGGACAGGGATGGGAGCAGGGTTAGGGATGGAGGTGGGGATGTGCCCCGAGAATGCCACTGTCACTCTGCAGTCCCTCACCTGCCCCAGCAGCACGGTCCAGCTGTGAAGCTCATCTGACTGCATTGCACAAGGAATGACAATGACTTAACCAGGTCCTTAAATATCCTTCTGGTTTGCGCCAAGACACCCGCAGGCTGTGACAAATGGAAGCTGACAGCTCTGCCATCTCCCATCTTTTTTGTCCCTGGAGCCTATGTCTGGGTGCCAGTGGTGACCATCATTTGCTGCTGTCCCCAGGTCAGTGTCTACCAAGTGCTGGAGGGGAGTGAGCCGGGTGCCCCAGGAGGGAAGAAGCTGCTGGCAGCCCGGCTGGTGGCACTGCAAGGCTCGGGCTGGGAGGTCTTCTCCATCACACAGGCTGTGAGTTGATTTTCCTCTGGTTCTGGTGGCACAGGAGGATCTCTGGGGAATTGCAGGAGCTTTTTTTTAACCCACTTCACTCCTGGTGGCCTTTCAGGCTCAGATGTGATTTCTGTAGTTTCTGCAGCAATGTGGGGGGTAACAGACCCTGGGAGGGGGATATGAGCCCTGCCAAGAGTGCCGGGATGCTGCTCCATCCTGCCCTGTCCCCCCTGCCCTGCAGCTAATGCCAGTGCTGGCTCCTGCCAGCCCCAGAGCAGCACAACCCCTGCCCGTGGTTTGGAGACAGAATGTGACCCTGGGGGGTCCCAGTTCCTGCTGCCCCAGTGGTGACAGAGCACTGGGACTGGTACCTGCTGTGAGGACACCAGCATGGTGGCTGTCCCAGCCCTGTGGTGACATTGCTTTTGTTCCCCAGGTTCGGGACTGGACTGAAGATGAAAGCAGCAACCAGGGTTTGCTGGTGACAGTCCAGGGCCCGGGTGGGAGCCTGGCTGAAACCCCCCCCCTGCAGTTTGCCTCTGGCCGGGATCACCACGAGAGCAAGAAGCCCATGTTGGTCCTGTTCACAGATGATGGGCGACGGGGAGCATCCCTGCCAGTGGCTGACTTGCCAGGTGGGTCCCACACATCCTGGCACGGCTCCCTGAGGTGCTCCCTGCACAGGGGGTCCTTCAAACCCAAAGGTCCTTCTCTGGCTGCAGGGAGAGGCTGCCTCCTTTGGGGTTTAGCCTCTGCAGAGCTGCAGGCTCAGAGATGTAAATTTGGGTTTTACTCGCCCTGGTGAGTGCAGCTGTGGAACTGTGAGGTTGTCACCTCCTGGTGGCTCTGCCTGGGATGGTGACACGCTGTGACCAAAGAGCTCACCACACCAAATCGCTGCAGGGAAAAACTGAGGGCAGAGCTGTCTGGGGATGCTGTGCCACCTTCCCCCCTCCTCCCAAGCTGACAGCACCGGGTCCTTCTTTCCAGCAGATTCCCAGCCTCAGGCTCCCCTTCTCCCCTCCACACTCTCGGTACCCAAGCGGGCCGGGCAGCGCAGCACACGCTCACTGGACCAGCTCCAGCCCTGCCAGAGGCATCCCTTGTCCGTGGACTTCGAGGAGATTGGGTGGTCTGGCTGGATCATCTCCCCTCGGGGGTACAACGCCTACCACTGCAAGGGCTCCTGCCCCTTCCCCCTGGGGGAGAACATGCGGCCAACCAACCACGCCACGGTCCAGTCCATCATCAACGCCCTCAAGCTGAGCGAGGGTGTCAGCAGCCCCTGCTGTGTCCCCAACAAACTCTACTCCATCAACCTCCTCTACTTCGATGACGATGAGAACGTGGTCCTCAAGCAGTACGATGACATGGTGGCTGGGAGCTGCGGCTGCCACTGAGGCAGGAGGAGCAGGAAGGTGGAGATGCTGCCATGGTGCAAGGCTGCACCCGCTCCCTGCGGATCATCTCGGGGGGGGGGAGGAGGGGCCTGTCCCAAAAAACCCTCTCAAAGGGTCAGGGACATGCAAAGCAAGGGAGGACCCTGCTCTGTCCTGGCTGGTGTCACTCCTGGGGTGGCTCAGCTCTAAAATGTCCTGAACAAACCTGTGTGACAGCACCAGTTTCATTCTGGGGTGTCCTGTGGGGGTGTGCAGGCTCCCTTGCCCCTGCAGAGGCTTCCTGCAGGCTGTACTATATGTATATAGCAAGAGCACTAATATATGACAGAAACCACCTGTACAATGTCCTGTAAATGTCTGTACATTTCTGCATTGTTGTGACTTGTAAAATTAATTCAGAGGAGCTATTAAAAGTGCCAATGTCTAAGGGGCTGCTTGTGGGAGTGCTGCCAGGGTCAGAGCTGGCTGAGGATGAGCAAAGCCCCTGTGGGGCTGGGGCAGGGAGGTGAAGATTCAGCTGCAGCTCAGTCTCTGGAGAAGAGGGGTTCAGCTGGAAGCTGCTGAGCTTGGAAGCAGAATGATCCCAGGATCCACCAGACAGCCCTCAATGGGGGCACATGGGGGGGAGGTAGTGATGGGGGCTGAGGGAGGGATGTAGAGGTGATACTGACAGGGCAGGGGAGGTGGGGAAGGACAGATCCTAAGTGACTCCAGCCCTGGAGTTTTCACCATGCACAGAGAGAAAATTCCTTGTGGAAGGAAACAGAATGGAAAACCAAGGTGACTGACGTTGTGGGGTCAGTCAGTGCTGGGGAGGTTCAGGGGGGCAGGGCAGGGCTCCCTGTCTTGCATCTGCTGGCACAGCTGTCTTTTCCCTGCAGCCTGGGACTCATGGCTGTCCCTGCCAGGAGGGCTCAGCCCCTCCAAACCTCTTTCCAACAGATGCCAACAGCTCAGCTGCAGTCCTAGACTGACACCAGGACCCAACCCAGCTGCTATTCATTTTGAAGCTCAGTTTGCAAGTGACCAAATACCCCCCTGGCCTGGTGGGCATCTGTTTCCTCCTACCACTGCTCCAAAAGCAGCACCAGGAGCTGTCAGCCCTTCCCTGCCACTGCCTACCCAACAGCCAGGGTCCCTCTCCCAGTCCCACCCAGCTGGAGGGTGAATGCCTTCCAGTAGCCCCTTGATTAGATATGGTTCCACACCAAAGGGCAAATCCTTCCCCTGTGCCCCACGGATGTGCCCTTTGCTGCCACTGGGATGTGGACCCTGAGAAGAGCCACCATGTGCACCCTGAGCACATGCAGATGTCCAAGATCCTCTCCCAATGCACCCAGGTCCAGGCACCCCATCCCAAAACCAACACAGGCTCAGCTGCATCCCACCAGGACCCATCCTCCCATCAGTGGGCAGGAGGGGTGGCTCTGAGACCTGCAGAGATGTCCCCTCCTCTCCCCCAAAAGTCCAAGCAATTTACTGAATTTCTCAAAGTGGCTGGCCAGGAATCCAAGACAAGGAAAGAGTTTTGTCCTGGTTTATTAAATGCTTGTTCCTGGGGATGCTCTGGCTACCAGCCCTGCACTCCCAGAGTGCTCCCAGTTCCCAGCACAGCAGCATCCCAAGCCAGGAGCATCCCATGCCTCCAGGTTCTGAGTGGGAAGGAATGAGGGTCTGGCTGGCAGGAGGAAGGGCTGTGGTCTCTTTTGGGGCTGTCACCCAAATCTCCACACTGGACTCAGCCTGGGTTAAACATCTGCTCAGCTGGGAAGGAGCTGTGGGGTCCTGGGCCATGCCTGAGGGGGGAGCCTGTGTATCCCCCCCCCTCAACCCAGGGGCAGAGCAGCTCCCACGAGTGTCACACGGGACTTCACCTCAGCACAGGTGTCCACTCCTACCCCCCTCAGAGAGGTGACGAGTTCAGCCCCACACACTCAATCCTGTGTCCTTGAGGTGCCCCATGCCCCAGACATGCCTGGGATGAGCAGTGTCACCTGCAGCTGAGCCTTAACTGCTGTCAGGGCTGGCACACAGTACTGAAGAAGTGACAGCAGAGGGGACATCCGGGGGCTGAAGGGACCTTGGTCAGCGGTGACAGTGGGGATCAGCCTTGCAGCACTCCGACAGCTTCTGCAGGACTCGCTTCTTCAAGTTGAGCCTCCTGGAGAACTGGCCAGTCTCCACCTCATGAGCCTTCAGCTTGGCATAATAGTCAGAAAACTTGTTGTAGAGGATGGAGATGGGCATGCCATTGAGGATGATGCCAAAAGAGATGCAGGCAAATGCCACCAGCCTGCCGAGCATCGTGTCGGGCACAGTGTCACCATAGCCCACAGTGGAGAGGCTCACCTGAGGGAGGAGGAAAGAGACTTTAGATCTGAGGAAGGAATTCTTTACTGAGAGAGCAGTCATGCATCTGAATGGGCTGCCCAGGGAGGTGGTGGAGTCACCACCCCCAGATACACTTTAGTGGTGCTGCAGATACTGAGATGTGTATTTTATTGGTGGGATGTTGACAGCTGGGCACAGTGATCTTAGAGGTCTTTTCCAACTGTGACAGTTACAGGATTCTGTGGAACAAATCCTCTGTGAACAAGCTCAGCAGACCCAGCCTGCAGGTTGGACCTCCCTCTACCCAATTGTCACCCAGGAATGGCACTGCCAGCTCAGCTCTCCCTGCTTCAGCAGCTTCACCAGGGTGTAGCTCCACAGGCTGCATCCAGAGAGCCCAAGGAAGGGGCTGGATGAGAGCCTGGCAGCAGAGAGCAGAGAGGTGTCCCCTGCACCTGTGTCAGCAAAAGCAGAAGGACACCACAGAGTGGAACCATCCCCAGGCTCTCTGCTGGACCTTCCTGACCCATTGAGCTCAGCAGCTCCGAAGCTTCCTGACCACAAGAGTCTGTTCCCACAGGGATGCAGCTTCCCAGACCCTCCCTTCAAGAGCAACAGAAGCGCTGCCCGGGAAGGCACCCCGAGGAACAGGAAGATGGGGACAGGGTGAAGGCTGAGGCAGAGAGGTTTGGGCTTTGCATGGAGCCACGTTGAGTGGGGACAACATCTGCCCATGACATTGGAATACTCAAATCTGATTTTGCTGAGCAATTTTTCACCTCCTCGAGGAGGGATGAATTTGAAGTAGGAAGGCTGTGATGGCCAAGGGGGGATTAGAGGAGCGGAAGCGAGCTGTGGGATCATTTCATCCGTAAATCACAGTGACCTCCTAACCCCTGCCTCTCAAGTGCTTTAGCTGCTCCTCACCTTGGAGGTTATTCCAGGTTTATTGCAGCACTCAGCTCTGCAGATCTGCTGCTCCCAGCACAAGCAGGGCAACAAGCTCCTGTCCCCAGCTGCAGCACACCCCACCCTCTGTCCCCTCTTGGGCAGGGTCTGACCACATTTCCTCAGTTCCCACCTGCAGCTCTGGGTCCCCTGGATCAGCCCCCAAGCTCTGACCCCCTCCTGTCCCCAGCCAGCTTGCAACACTACACAAGCCTCAGGATGTCCTGGGGGGGCAGCCCCCTGCCCACAGGGGCTGAACTACACCCACCCAGTGCTTGGGTCCCATGACAGATAAATCCTGGGCTGAGTTACATCCCCTAGTTACCAACCCAGGGCTGGATATTCCCAGGTCACCACCTCTCTCCCACCACCCCACCCCAGCACTGCTTTTTGAGCTGCTGAGCTGAATGAAAATCTCTGATTTCCTTTCTCAGAGCATGCAGGGCTCTGGGTTTCTCCACACCCCCCGCCCCCCATTACTGAGCTGGTGGGAAAATCATGGCCTTTTTCTGTCTCCTGGCCACAGCAGTGCTGCTGCATCCCTCCAGCAGTCCCAGCCCACAGAGCCCCTTTCTGCCAGGAGGTGCTCACACCTTACCGCTGCCCACCACCAGGTGTAGGGGATACTGGTGAAGCTGGTGCCTGGGACATCGTGTTCCGCCGAGTGCATGAGAGCAGAGAAGATGAAGATTCCCATGGCAATGAAGAGGAAGAGGCAGCAAACCTGTTGGTAGCACTGCCGCATGGTGAAGCCGAAGGCCCGGAGGCCGGTGGAGTGGCGCGCCAGCTTGAGGATGCGGAAGATCCTCATCAGCTTGATGATCTTGAGGACTTTGCCCAGTTTGCTCACATTCTCCATCTTGTGCAGCTCGTCGTGGTAAAGCACATCTCCTTCATCTAGATTTTCAAAGAGGATCTGGATGTAGAAGGGGAGGATGGCCACCAGGTCTACAGCATTAAAGGCTGCCCGCAAAAAGTTCTTGAAGCTGGAGGAAGACATGAGCCGCATGAGGTACTCAGAGGTGAAGAAGATGGCACAGATCATCTCCAGCTGCTCCATCCACATCTTCCCTGTCTTGTTTTTCATCTCCTCTACTGTGCTCAGTGTCATGCCCACGATGGAGATAAGCACAAAGAAGCTTGACATGACAGCAATGATCTTGGCTGGGACAGAAGAGAATGGGTTCTCGATGAGGTTCCAGATCATCTTTCGAAACTGTCCCAGAAATTTTCCCTCAAACTGCTCCACTGAGTCGATGGGCTCCAGTTCTGCTTCCAGCTCTCTCTGTACTTTCAGGTACTCACTGAGTTCATCTTGCTTTTCTTCAAACAGGATCCGGCAGCAGCGTTGGGAGTATTTCAGGTGGATTCCCCAGTACTCGATTTCCTCCACGAAGTTACTGGGGCAAATCTCATCCATTATCCACAGGACCCCGCTGCAGTAGAAGTGGAAGATGTAGTGGAAAATTGATGGGTCTCTGTCAAAGAAGTACTCATTCTTCTGCACTGAGTAGTCATCACAGAGCTGCAGCTTCTTCATGGGGTCTGTATAAAGGGCCAGCTTCCCAAGCCTGGTGATGGGGTACCGGGCTGCTACCTTGCAAGCTATCTGGAACAGTCTGCCCCCCACATTAATGTTGAGCAAGTACTTGTTCCTTTGGATGGGAGTCTTGTTTGTCTCCTGGTTTCCATCTGCAACGTTCTGCATGGAGCTCCACTGCTTTATCAGACTGTCCTGGGCAAAGGGGATGTGGACTGCCTCCTCCTCCGGGCTCCGGCGGTGGCCTCGGCCATCCCCAATCTTCAGGTTGGCAGAGAGACTCCCACGCCTCACCCTCAGCTTCCTCATCGTGCCTGACCCTCCAAAGCAGCAATTCCTGTTACAGGCTGGAGGACAGCAGCTCCGGCTTCATGGGAATGTTCCCAGCAGACACAGACCCACTGGGACAAGCTCTGCCAGCTCCGAGGAGCAGTGGTGAGCTGGTGCCTGGGGGGCAGTGGCTGTGTCATTGTGCCCTGTGGGACCAGCCGGGTCCCCAAAGCCGATTGCTGATCAGATTGCAGTTCACATCACAGGAGTCAGAAGCAGCCAAGTGTCTGCTCTTTAAGACACTAATGAGATTGAAGCACTAGCCCTTTATGTAAGGACCTATTTCCAGCTCTGCACTTCCCTTTTTCCTTACTCTGGTCATATTAGGTGTTGCCTTTGTCACACGCTACTCTGTCTCCGAGCAAGCCATTGACCACAGCACTCTGAAAAGAGAGCATGAACTTGCCCTGACTTAACCCTGGGAGACCAGACACCCAAAGGTGCAGACATGCAGGATGTGGATCAGCTTTGGATCTACACAACAGATGCTGCTTTTGGCACCAGTCATTTGTCAAGCCCACGAGTGCTACTGCAGTTGCCCCTGCTCCATCAGCTGTCACAGCCTGGGGAAGGGAAATATTTGTTCCCTCCCCAGAGCACAGATTTACAGGTGAAGGACCCATCTCAGTCCCCAGGCAGTGTCTGGGCAGATCTCCAGGGCAACAGATCACTCCTGCACCCCTGTCCTGTGCTACCTGCTGCTTGCACCAGCCCTCAGCCCCAGCACTCCCACAGCAGGGAGAGGAACAGAGGGTGGGACACTGGGCTTGCAAGTATGCAGTGGAAGTTCCCCTGAAGTAGAGGAACTGAAGGGGAGGAAATAATCCTTTGGATTTGCAAGTAAAAAGGGAACCAACATTAAAAGTACTGCTCTTTGATGTCTTGCCCAGGAACACAACCCTACCTCAGCATGTAAAGCATCACATTGATTTCCACTAAGTGAGCTAATTGCATACAGAGACCTGGAGCACAAAGCTGCTCCTAGGCTGAAAAGCAGCTCAGGCTCTGCTACAATTGAAATCTCTGAGCCTGGGGATTAGGACAACAAAAATGTTTCTGGCACCAGGCAGAGTAAGGGAAATTGCTGTCCCAAACACAGCCTCAAGTTTTGGCTCAAGACAACAACTTGTTTCTTTCAACCCTGAGACGCTCAGCACGGGGATCAGTAAGCAAAACCTGCAGGGTCTTGGAGAAGGAAGCAGCTGCAGTGGTGGAGTTTCCCCTCCAGCCTGGCTTCCCATGCAGAGCAAGGGGCTCTGAACAGCCCAGCACAGCTCAGCAGCTCAAGCTGAGAGGATATGGGACAGGATGGTGGCAGATGACCTCTGCCACATGGCCCCAGCAGCACAAACACTGGACCAGCCCTTGCTCAGCCCTGTCTTGCTGGGATTCCTGAAGCACCTTCCCCCTCCTGCCACTCGCTCTAATGAAGCAGCTCAGGAAGTCTTTGATTTTTCCCCTTGTTCTTGGCTAAGCTTTCCACTTACCTGGTCTGCAGTAGCACCCCAGGTGAGGTGACACTGCCAGCTGTTTTTCTTGCCTCCACCAACTCTTTTCACTCTGCTCCCTGTATTTCACTTTCTTACTGCAGAGGTGCTGGAGTCACTTCCAGCCCCAGCAACACTTCCTTTCCTCACCTGCCTGTGCCAGCCCACCCACCACAGGTCCCCTTTCCCAGGATGTGACAATCCAAAGTGAAGCCCCTGGCTTCCCAACTGCAAAATTCAAGCAAATGCACAAACCCAAG
Source organism: Florisuga fusca (assembly GCA_038090715.1). Taxonomy (NCBI): domain Eukaryota; kingdom Metazoa; phylum Chordata; class Aves; order Apodiformes; family Trochilidae; genus Florisuga; species Florisuga fusca. Next base: position 630,024 of record JAAWXA010000040.1, read on the forward strand.
AAAAACTGAAAAATCACAAAGCCACTACTTTCAAGCTCTTTATTCTCCTGTATCATTCACCAACAGGAATCTCCATGTCTCTATGGAAACAGAAGCAAGATTGAGTTGCAAATGACCTCTCGGTCCTGAAAACAGCAACACTGGAATAACTCAGCTCTCCATACTACATGTAAAAACGTTTCCCATGGGGTACAGCAGCACACTCACAAACTACCCAGGAGTAGAAGACTTTATATCTAACACTGATGACTGCTGCCTGCATGGCAAGCTCAGTTCTCTCAGTTCAGGCACAGAGATCAGCAGCTTTCCTCCTTTTGTGCACCCCAAGGAGTACGAGGTCAATGCTGAACTGGAGGCATTCATCCAAAAGTGATGTCCAAACCCCACTGCCAGTTCTGAGAACAGTACTAAGCTGTTGGGAAGGAACTACATGTGCCACAGCACACAGATGGTGTGAGTTCTTTCAAGCTGAAAGAAAAAAAAGACACAACACAACAACAAAACAAACAAAAACCTCAAAAACTCAAAACCTCACAGAATCATGGAATGGTTTGGGTGTGAAGGGACCTTAAAGCCCATCCAGTCCCACCCTGTCATGGTCAGGGACACCTCCCACCAGCCCAGGGTGCTCCCAGCCCCATCCAACCTTCAACACTGCCAGGGATGGGGCAGCCACAGCTTCTGGGGGCAACCTGGGCCAGGGGCTCAACACCCTCATAGTGAAACATTTCTTCCTAATGTCCAACCCAAACCTACTTTCTGTCAGTTTACAATTGTTTCCCCTTGTCCTGTCACTTACAAGCCTCCTTTATACATTCAAAATGCTCTGTAAGGTCTCCCCAAAGCCTTCTCTCCTTCAGGGACTCCCTAACCAAGGTGCAGGACCTCACACTTGACCTTACTGAACTTCAGGGGCTCACTCCCCCAGCCTGAAGGTCCCTCCCTCAAGTGAATCAACTGCACCACTCAGCTTGGTGTCACCCACAGAACTGCTGAGGGTGCACTGAACACCACTACACCCACCACTGAGAAGAGCGTGAATAGTGTCAGTCCCAACAGGAACCCTGAAGGGACACCTCTCACATCAAATCAGTTTTAAGGAAGGCACCATTGACAGTGTTAGGGAATCAACATCCTGAGTTCAGCACCAGGATGGGAAATGGAATTGTGCAAAGGGACAAGATCCTTGCTGGAGGGGAGTGTGCCAAAAGCTGCTTGCCCCAGCCTGACTCAGGGTGGCAGCACAGCAAAGCCAGAGCAGGCTGGAAGCTTTCCTGCATCCAGTGCTGCAGCTGACCTCTCAGCAAAGCTTCCTGCAGGTCAGATTTGAGCTGCACCAAGACACCAGTGCAATCATGGAGCATGTCTGATCCACCCAGTGAGCCCCTCTTCCCTGACAAAATCCAGGTGGAAGAATGGTGCAGGTGAAAAAAGTCCCTCAGCTGGAAATGGAAGGAAACAGTTGTACAGCACCTACCACCTGTAATTTCAGAGAGAACAAAATGTTTGGGCCCAAGGCCACGCTGGTGAAAATCAGCATTAACAACACCTGGAGACAAGAACAATGGAGACATTTCTACCTCCCTTGTGAGGCAATTTCACAGTAGCAGGGAAGGTCCTGTGCTATTTCTTAGAGCTGATGTAGTTCTACAATCTAAGGATATGGGACATTGCCAAGAGTCTTGTTATTCCAGTGCAACAACCAAGACTTGAGAGCTTCTGTCCACTTCAGTCAGTCTGTGGTGAGCAGGAGGGAGAGAGGGCTATTGCCATCTTATCACCTCATGGCAAAGATCCCTGTTACAAAAACAGAAAACCACCTGGTTATTAGCAATCCTTTGGCCCAAAGGCTGGTTTGACTTCAGTTTGTGCAGAGTGGAGGATAAGAACTCACTCCAGCAGATCAGTATCTTAGCATGAGTGCTCAGGGGGTTTAGCAGCAAAGGACAGAGACCAGCATGTCACTTCTCAAAGAAGCCACCACCTTAGATTAGGCTGTGCAACTAGCCCTGAAGTCAAGCAAGAGCCTTCATGCCTGATTGTGAGGAAGGAAGGAGGAGTTCTGCTTCAGGGCACACTGAAATCCCAAGCATGTGGCTGACCAGCAGCAGGTAAGTTGGAAAAAGCTTTCCACAGAGAGAAAAGCTCTAGAGGTGAGAAACACAGGGCAAGAAGGCATTTTTCCCTCAGGCATATAGAGAGCATGGGGTGCAGGAAACTTACCCTTCAGTGAAACAAGCCTGTCTGGCTCTTGTCAGGCACCAGCTGCTCCCTGGATAGTTTTTCAAGACCGAAGGGGTCAGATCTGCTTTTTGCTTTGGACAGGCCCCAGACAGCAACAGAACCCACAGCTATGAGGATGCTCAGGAGCACTAGAGAGAAGAGTGCACAAGCAGAGAACCACTCACTGCACCTGGTCTGAAGAGCTGTGATATTCAGCAGCTAGAGGCCAGCAGCTTCCCTCAAGGACAAGGGACAGAGAGAGAGAAAATGTGTTAGAGCCAGATCACATGGAATGGCCTTTCCATGGGCAAAGTGCATCCAAGTCTGAGGAATGATTAAGCTGTGTATGAGACCTCCCCATGGCTCTCTCAGCCCAGTAAAAGCAGGTCCAGAATAACAAAGAAACAGGTCTGGAATTCACTCCCTCAGGATACTCCATTTACAGCCCAAGCCAGGACCAAGACCACATGCAGCACTCTGGTCTTACATACCTGCAATGATCAAGACCCAGATGTGGCCCTGACTCCTTGATGGCACAGAGTCTCCTGGCACAGGAGTAGCTGAAGTCTCTGTGAGAAAAGAGCAAGAGGTCCATCAAGCTTCCAACTCAGACTGTGCATTCAGAGCAGACTCCAGACCAGACCTGGCTGAGGTCCCACTTCCCAGGCCTTCTGCAATTTAAGGAAAACCTTATCTGCCATTACTGTGATTAGCCCACATCAGAGGGGAAAACATCCTACTGGGAATGTGTAAGAGGGAAAGCTGGGAAATTTTCCAGGTGTATGTGCAGCATTCTAACCTCTCCTTGGGGCACCGAGAAGCCCCAGGTACATCCAAAATGCAGCTCAGCTTCTCAGCTGAAACGGTGGAGGCATCACATCCAAACACAGTCTCTCAGGCTGCAGTATTCCCTCTTCTTACCCCTGAGGAAGCTGGAGCAGCACCTCCACACCCCCCCAGCCCTTCACACAACAGGGCTGTGCCAAAGGAAAAGCTCCAGAGTGTCTAAAGGCAGAGCAGCAGACACAGCCAGTGCTGGGGATGCAGGAACACCCTTCAGCTTGAGAGATGCCACCATCTGCTGCTCCCATCCTGTCCACAAGTGCCTCCCCACCCTCTTCCCTTCAGCTTGCCCACTCCCCAGGGATCAGTGGCGCTGGGAAGGGTGGGCACAGACTCCTCTCACCGGCTGGCTGGAAGGAAGCAGCCCGAGCTGCACATCCTGGAAGGAGGGTCCCGGGGGGGAGCCCTGCGGTCTGCAGTTCCTGAATCCACAGCCCAGGGCGGGGGAGGCCCCGCGGAGCTTCCTGCCCCGGAGCACGGGGAGAGGAGAGCGACCGCAAACCAAACCACCGCTACCGGGGCTCCAGCCCGGCACCCGGAGGCGGTGACAGCCCGAGCTCCGGGACGGCCTCCCTCCTCTNAGGCGACGGCAGCGCCAGAGGCAGCACCGGCAGCAGCAGAACCGGGAGCAGAACCGGGAGCAGAACCGGGACCGCCCGAGCCATGCTGGAACCGACCCGCCGCGCCGCTCTGTGAGCGGCCCTGGCGCTGGCAGGCCGCGTGCAAACCGGCACGTCGCGCACCAATGGGACGCCCCGGGGCGGAGCCTTAACGGGGGCGGGAGGAGCCGGGACCGGGACCGCCATCCGAGCAGGCGGGGAGCTCGGCCCCCCTGGTCCTGCTCCAGCCCCGGCAGTTCTCTCCAGCGGCGTCCGGAACATAACGAAGCTGCCTGCTGCCGCCGTGGTCACGGCCCGTCAGCTCCGGTTCCCTGAGGTCACCGGGGAGCGGGCGGCACCGGAGAATCACGGGAGTGTCACAGGTGGAAGAGGCCTCTAAGATCACCGCCTACAACTGCCAATATCCTCTGCCCAATAACGTGTGTTTATATATATATGTATGTACAAGAATCTGCATCAGCCACCTGGTCCTGGTGCCACATCCACCTCCAGGGATGGTGACTCCAGCACCTCCCTGGACAGCCCATTCCAGCACCTCACTGCTCTCCCAGTAAAGAAATTATTACTCAAGATGGAGTCTAAACCTCCCCTAAGGCCACTCCAGGCCACCTCTTCTCATTGTTCACTTGAGACAAGAGGTCAACACCCACCTCCCTGCAACCACCTTTCTGGGGGATGTAGAGAGCAGTAAAATCTCTCAGCCCCTTCTCCAAACCAAAGGTGCCCAGTTCCCTCAGCCCCTCCTCACAGGGCTGGCCGAGGGGTGACAGTGCCACCAGTGCTCCTGTCCCTCCAGCAAACTCCCAGCATGGGGTGGGTGATCCCACTCTGTCTGGGTTCTATTATTGGGTCTCACCATCCACAATGCTGCCATTCCATCAAGAAAACCTTCTAACCCCAACAATATTAAGCAGTGGTTTGATCATTCAAATAGAAGAGACAAATGATGTGGGGGGGGATAATCAGAGTTGTAAATACATTTATTAGTGACCCAGCAACACCAGGATAAGCTCCTCCAGTGCTGCTGTAGCAAAATCCACCACAAACTTCCCTTGTAGGGTGCTGCTTTGTCATGACACTGACCTGTACAAGCAGCCTCATCATATTTATTTTTTTTTAATATTTACTTCTCACAAATATGGCTGGTCTTTTGAAATCTCCCACTTCTTCACTGGTGGTCCTGGTGTCACTGGATTTTTCTCAGCTCTTGCCACTGCAGAACCTGAACTGTGGGAGAAGGAAGGAAAGAGGCTTTAATACCACCATCAAAACCAGACTTGGATTTAATTGGGAGTACAGCTTTTATTACAGAATCACAGAATTATTGTCGTTGGAAAAAAGATGAAGTCCAACCGGCCTAGCACTGCCAAGGCCACCACTGCCCCTCAGCACCACAAATCCAGGGCTCCAGCTCAGACCCACCTGCCAGCCTCAGCCCCCGCAGGGAGTGTTTTCTGTCCTGACACCACAACGATGGGCGGCTGCGACTCCCGCCTCCCATCCCGGCTGCAATAATAATTATCGGCCAACTTGTGACTGGGACCCACGGGGAGCCGAGGCGGCGGTTGGGTTCTGAAAAATTCCAAGAAAGCTTCCAGGAATGTCAGCGGAGAAACACACAAACCTACAACCCAACGCACTTCCCCCCCTCCCCGAAGGGTACCTCTTGGCAATCTCCTCATAACGCAGCGCCAGCTTAGCCTGGAGGTCCCGCTGCAAGGTAAGGCGAGAGAGTCTCAAGCGATGCCGGGCCCTGCGCATCTCCGTGGGGCGCCGCGTAACTCCGCGGAGATGCGCAGGNGCGGAGTTACGCGACACCCGGTAGCCCCGGAGAGGTTGGAAAGACGCAGCCGCCCTTACCCCAGCCAAGAAATTACGAAGCCGCTGGACGAGGCGAGTGGCAGTCGCCATCTTGGCTGCAGTGAAGGGCGCAGGGAGAGGGAGGAGCACGCGGGGCAGGCTGGGTCTCGCGAGACTTGGCCGCTAGAGAAGGCCGGCGCGCTCGGTCTCGCGAGATTTGGAGGCTATATAAAGCCTCGAGGGGAAGCGTCTCCCCTTCTTACAGCCCCGGAGGCGCCATGGACACGAGTCGAGTGCAGCCCATTAAGTTGGCCAGGGTAGGAATACCGGGATATATGGGGTTGGACGGGCCACCGAGATCCGCTCTGATCTCCACACTGTGTCCCCACAGGTGACTAAAGTGCTGGGCCGGACCGGTTCGCAGGGCCAGTGCACGCAGGTGAGGAGGCCGGGCCTGGATGGGAGGCGGTGTCTCCGGGCCGGGCCTGAGGCAGTGTCGCCCCCATAGGTGCGTGTGGAGTTCATGGATGACACGAGTCGCTCCATCATCCGCAATGTCAAAGGGCCGGTGCGCGAAGGGGACGTCCTCACCCTGCTGGAATCGGAACGCGAGGCCCGGCGGCTGCGCTAAGCGCTGAGGCGGAGCCCGGCGGCTTCCCGGGAGTGTGGCCCAGGCCGCTAAACCGGCGGGGCCTCCCCCGGTGTGTTCCAGGTGATGAAGGCCGACGGCGTCTGCTCGGTGTGGCCACGCATGGGGTCCGACCGGGGAGGAGCTCTGCAGATGCCTTCCTGCAATAAAGGGTTTTTACAGTAGTTCTTTGCCTGGGTGTCACTCACTGTACAAGTGCTCTGGTTTGTCTTGGTACTTGTGGACCTGCCTTTTGGTGTTGGGGTCAGCAGAGGGATAAAAGAATGTTGCATGTATTAAAAAACCTATAATGCCTCTGATTAGAACAGGTATTTAAGCTCATCAAGTCTAAGGGCAAACCCAGCATTCTGTGTTCATCACCAACCCATGGGCCTCACCACATCTGCACAGCTTGTAAACACCTTCAGGGATGGGGATTCAACCACTGCCCTGGGCAGCCATTTTGGGAAGAATTTGTTCTCAATATCCAATCTAAACCACCCTTGGTGCATCCTGAAGCCATTTCCTCTTGTTTAATTGCTTCTATTATTATTACTCTTATTACTAGAGTTACATGTAATGCCGTAGTAAGATAACAGTGTTCTTGCATTTTTATTAATCTGTTCCACCAAAAATATTTTGATTTCAGCAGCCTTGATTCTGAATTGCTGGTGAGCATTTTTCTGTATGTAACCAGTAGAGTGGCACTGCTAAATTTGCTGGACTTCTGTGGAGTTTAATTACAAGCTGAAAGTTAAGCTTTGTAGCAGAGTTCCTGTCTCTTACCTTAATGAAATCAGTGACCCAATCCCACTTTTCTTCCTTGGCATTCCCTCCTACCTAAGACCAGGTAGAAAGATTTATTGTTTTAGGCTATTTTATAAAGTAAGGCTGAAAGGATGAGGAATGAGCCTGAAAACAGTCACTGTTGAAGAACTGTTGGGTGAGTACTGGTATTTTCCATCAGATGGTGGAGTGATACTGGTTTGTAGTGGGTTTGAACCCCGTGGGGTCTGTGGCTCCTGATCTGATGGGAGTGTTCATCCTTCAGTCCTGCCCTTGGGGCTGTTAAGTGAAGGGGATTGAAGCTTTGGGGATCCTAATGCTGAGGAGAGCTCATCTGGAATTGCTCAAAATAGATGGTGGGGATTGCTCTTAGGGTTAGGTTGAAGCATGTTTGTAGTGGGTTTTGGTGGTTTGTTTTTCTTTTTTAACCTTTTCTGTAGGTGTTTGGTGTGTCCTGGTCAGCTCATGAGAGGCCTAAAGAGCCCGAGGTGGTTTTGTGCTTTGTGGAAAGCACCATCTCCCTTGACAATGTGCACTCATGCTGCTGATTTAGTCCTTGTTTCTTTGGTGGTGTTCCAGCTTCAAACCACAGGGTGAGTCCGTGCTCCCCTCACCTGTGTGGTGCAGTAGAGCTCTTGGGAACCAGCTCAGAGTGCCAGAATTCCACCCTGGAGCTGATTTCCTTGCCTGGCTTCAGCAGTGACCAAAGGGCCACTGCCAGCCCTGACTGTGCTGAGTGACAGAGGCAGGAAGCAGCAGCTCTGGGTCGATGGCCAGATTCTGGGGATGGCTCAGAGCAGCTGAGGCCCTTCCCAAATACTTCTGTGGGGTCAGTGTGGCCCTCAGCCACGTGAGGAGGGAGGTGACACTGAACCCCCCTCTCCTGACTGCCCCTAAATAACAGCTCGGTGTCAGCCCTGGGGTGAACCAAGGGAACTGAAGGGTGGTCCCAGTGTCCTGCTTTGTCCTGTGAAGTGAGGCAGGTTAGAAGACACCATAGTTCCTGACTGGGACAGCTCAGCTGGAAGAAAATTAATATTGATGGGTGGAGAGAGTCGAGAGACTTCCAGGGAAGGAATGAAAATGTGCAGGCAGCTGCTGGGGACGAGGGCTGTGCCAGGCTGGCCCTCTGCTGAAGCTGTTCTGAGGGGTTTATCTTGGGACAGACAAGGAGACAGGAGACTGCTTAATGGTCACTGTAATATTTCAAAATAATTTTACTTAAAGTTTTATTTATATCTTAAAAATAAACATCAGTATTAAAATATCAGTAAACAAAACTGTGAGACTGAAGCAGTGAGTAAGGAATACATACAAATACTGCACTAGAGTGGCTGTGAGCGTTGTATATTAACTTCAGTGGCAAGCTGAGACAGACTTGCTGCTCTGACAGCAGCACATTGCCCCAAACAAGTTTCCTGGGGAGCATTTCCCATCTGAGAGCACAGCTCAGACCAGGCCTGTGGGGCAGGACAGCTGGGACAAGGAGCAGAAACAGGGGCTGCAACACACGGTGTCTTTGGGAAGGGTTTAGAGAGCAGAGCCAGCTTCACATGCAAAAGCTTTTCTTTTTCCTCCTGGTCCTTAGGCCTTACCTTGTCCCCACCCTGCCTGGTGCACACACACCTCTGACATACACATCCATCTCTCAGCTCTTCCTGCCAATCCTCTTTTCCTGGAGCTATCCTCAGCGGCTCTTTGGGGAGGGAAGTGGGCAGAGAGGGACTTGGCTGTGGGGGCTCTGGTTGCTTTCACAGTCAGTGGCTATGAGACTGTTTAAAAAGGGAAATGTTGAGGTGTGACTGCTGTCTTTCCCTTGGGAGAAGATCCCCATGTTGCAGTCTCAGTCCCCAAGTGTGTTCCTGGCTCTTGGCCCCTCCTCTCAGCTTGGCCACAGCCCCGGGTGCCCAGAACTTTTGCTTCCATTGAGCAAATCAAATCACCAGGTGATTTCATGTTGAACTCCATCCTTTCACTAAGCAGTATAATTTTTTTTTTTTTTTTAAACTTTGTGTGCATGTACTAGAAAAAAAAAAATTCTGATTTCAGCCAGGAAAGGAAATGCCAGAAAAGAAGGGCAAGTATTTCAGTCTGGAAGAGTTCCCAGCCCACGGCTGAGGCAGTGTTACCCAGCTGGGTTGTGTCCCCTGGTCTGCTGGGCACTGCTTCCCTGCAGCACAGCACAGGGGCTCCAGGGGCTCAGGCTCCCCCCAGAGCCTGGCTCCCTCTCACCAGCTCTGCAGCCTTCCCAGGGCTGAGGAACGGGGCAGAAAGCAGGAGCCATTTCTGCTGGGTTGGTTTTCTGCTGTTCCAGTAACCTGCAGAGGGCTCTGAAGCAGCACAGCTCCAGGAGTTGTGGTGGGGAGCAGGGGAATGGGTCTGGCTGCTGGCACCCCCAGGTCACTTGGTGCTTTTGCTCCTCTGGTGGAGCAAAGTGGCCACGTGTGGGCTGCTTCCAGCAGTGGTGAGCAATGGACGAGTCCCAGGGAAGGCTCCTGCTCTACTGACAAGAGGATCAAAGCAGCTGAGGGAGCAATTCAGCACAGGCAGGAGGGGGGACATAAATTACAGCCCAGTGCTGATGGTGGCTGGCTGGCACATGGCTGGCCTCTGGCTGGATCCCAAGGTCACTCTGGTTTTTTTGGGCTCCCAGGGCTCTTCGTAGCTGTTGGTGATATCCCCTGCTGCAGAAAGAGCAAAGTAACCAAAATGTCACCAGCGGCCTCTCCGGTGACTCGGGCAGGGCCGGGCAGGCTGGTTCCCTGCTGCTGAGGATGCTCTGAGCACGTGTTTGCTGGGACCCTCTGCTCTCTCCCCTGCAGCCCCTCTCTGGAGAGCACCATCTGTGTCACAGCCCTGTCCCCTCCCACGGGACCACTTGTCCACCACGCTGGTGATGTGGTGCCACGTCTGTGGCCCTCGTGTGGGCCAGGGGAGGTGGCAGGAACCCAGGCGAGGGCTGTGGTACTCACAGGCAGCTGTGCCTTGGTCCCATTGAGGTGGGTGTAGAGAAGCATGGCAATGCTGCTGTGCCCAGCCTCCAGCGCGATGGCAACGGCGTTGTTCCCATCCTAAAAAGGAAGAAAGGGCACTCGGGAAGGGGGCTGGGGCCAGAACGTGGAGCAGGGAGAGGGGTGCCCAAGGTTCTGGTGGCAGAGGCTTACGCTGTCCACGATGGAGACATTGCAGGTGGGTTGGGCCAGCAGCAGCTTCACCGTCTCCAGGCGGCCGTGCTCGCAGGCGCACATCAGCGCTGTGGAGCCCTCCTCATCCTGCAGGTTGACGTCGGCCCCGCAGGCCAGCAGAGCTTCCACCATCTCCTGACGGCCGTGGCTGACAGCCAACATCAGCGCCGTCTGCCCAGCCTGGGGAGAAAGGACACTGCCAGGCTGCTCCTGCCCACCCCTGCCACACATGCTGCTGTCCCCAGCACCTCCGTGGTCTCTGAGCATCTCCCTGGCTGGAGATGGGATGTGAATGAGACCCCGGAGCCCTGATGCCAGGCAGGAGTTCCTAAAGTGATGCCCTCCCTAAAAAAAAGCCCCTCCGAGGCTTGGATCACAAACCTTGCGATCCAAAGGGCGCAGTCCTGCCCTTGGAGGAGCAGAGTGTGTGGCCTTGGCAGCTGCTCGTCTATGGGGGGAGAGGCTGAGGACATGGTGGGCTCCAGCCCACACCCACCTGGCTGGCCTTGGCGTTGACATTGCCCATGCTGAAGAGCCTTTTGACCACGTTCATGTCCTCCTCCTGCTCGACAGCCGCCAGCGCTGCCAGCATGAGTGCTGTGTAGCCAGCTTTGTTCTGGTGGTCCACGTTGCAGACCCCTGTGGGGATGGGCAGGGTAGAGGGCTCAGGGTGCTGCAGGGAGGTACAAACCAAGCCATGTGCCTGGCTCCCACCCTGCCCAGGATGCTGCGAGGTGTCCCACAGCCCCACGGGCACAGACCCCATCAAATCCAAACTCACAGAGGGCTGGAGCGGCTGCCCAATATCCCCTCCCCAGCAATCCCTGCCCCTCTGCTGCCAGTGCCTTCCCCCAACAGGGCAGGAGGTGACCCAGGGCACAGGGGGATGGGAGGAGGCCACCAACCTGTGTCCAGCAGCAGCTGCACGATGTGGAAGTTGGAGTGGGAGACGCTGTAGTGCAGGGCTGTGTTGCCATTCCCATCAGCCAGGTTCACCACGTGGGTGAGGAGAGCTGGTGAGACCTCAGCAAAGGCCAGGAGGTGGTTGGCAACGGTGTCAGGGACAGATGACTTCTGGCTGGACAGACGGAACCACTCCTGCAGGACCAGGCTGCTGCTGGCGAGCTGTGGGCAGCAAGTGGTGCTGACAAGGGACCATGGCTGTCCCCAAGCCTCTGCACCACCCCACACTCCCCTGAGCCCCCATACCCTCACTGACCCTGGGGAGGAGAGCAGAAATCCAGCTACAGAGAGGACTGGGTGAAGGCAGGACCCTGAAACCCCAAACCCACACTGGGATGGGCTTTGGGGATATCTGGGACAAATCCTGACAAAGCCAAGGGTTGTGTTTTGGGGGAAGGGCTGGGCTGGGCTTTGCTGGGGAGAGCCAGCCCAGAGGGTGTCCCTGACAAGCTCTCCCACCTGCAGCACCCTACTCACCACCTCTTTGCTCTTGGTGGCACCAGGGTGGCCCAGATGGGTCCTGACGATGAGGCAAGCCTCCCGCATCCTGGGGCTCAGCTCAAACCTGGAGAGGGCACAAGGGCAGCTGCAGTGCCAGGCTGGGGGGGGGCCCACCAGAGCCACACTGATGGGGGCATCTAGGTCCCCCACTGAGGTTCTGATCCTCTCCCCCATGCCTGGCAGCCTCCACCAGGTCCCCATGGTGCAAGGTCCAGCCTGGTGGCTGCAGTCTGTCAGCTTCAAGCACTGCAAACCCCACTGAACCAAGCCTTATACGGACACGCTCAGGCATGATTTACTCATTTCTAGGCCAAATTGTATCTTTTTGTTGAAAAATGCCATTAAAGGCTTTTGGGTTTGTTTTTTTTTCCCCTCCAGATTCCAGCGAAGAGGCATCTGGGGCCTCAGTCTCAACTTTTCCTTTTCAGACCCAAGAAGGTGGAATGAATTTTCCCTGGTGAATGGTTTCTGCAGGACCTCAATATGTTTTTCCTATCAGTTGCACCAAAACTGGGGCAGATGCCCCGAGTCAGCAGGGCTGATGCTGGCTCATGGCTCTCAGCTCTGTAAGGCCAGGGAGCCCTCCCACCAGCACTTACTTCTCCTTCACCTCGGGGGACTCTGGCAGGGTCACACCAGCCCCCTCAGGCTTCTCTCCTGGGTCACACTCGCCTGTCCCAGCCTCCTCATCTGAGGTTTCACTGCCCCCCTGTTTCTCGCTGTCGGAGCTGTTGGGTGAAGCCTTTTCAGAGGAGCTGTCTCCTTCCTCCCCTTCCTCCTCTTCCTCCTCGCTGGATGTGCTCTCGTACCTGCACAGAGGGAGGCTGCTCTGTGGCAACATGGTACCCAGTTGGTCCCCTCCATGCCCCCCACTGCCACTGCCCCCAGCCCAGGACGGAGACTCCAGGGGATGGGGCTGGCCCAGGGGGGTGACAGGAGCTCCCTGGCACGTACTCCCCGTTCAGCACGCCAACAAACTGCAGGCTCTTCTTGCTGCCCTCAGCCTCGCCCCGGGGGACACCATCCCGCTTCTTCATGATGGACTTCAGGGTTCCTGGGGGCAGAGAGATGGGGGTCATAGCATTCCAGGCTAGTTTGGGTTGGAAGAGACCTTAAAGGTCACCCAGTCCCACCCTCTGCCATGGTCAGGGACACCTCCCACCAGCCCAGGTTGCTCCAAGCCCCATCCAACCTTCAACACTGCCAGGGATGGGGCAGCCACAGCTTCTCTGGGCAACCTGGACCAGGGTTTCACCACTCTCACAGTGAAGAATTTCTTCCTCAGCTCTCATCTCAATCATCCCTCCTTCAGCTTGAAACCATCCTTCATCATCCCATCCCTCCAGGCCCTTGTCCAAACTCTCTCCCCAGCTTTTCTGGAGTCTCTTCAGGCACTAGAAATTGCCCTAAAATCTCCCCAGAGATGTCTCTTCTCCTAGCTGAGCAACCCCAGCTCAGCCTGTCCTCAAATGTGAGCTGCTCCAATCCTACAGTGTCAGGTGCCAGCAAGCAGGGACCTCTCCAGGGGGCTGCCTGGGCACCCCAAACCCACCACTAACCCTAACCCTAAGGCCCCAGGCAAGGCATGGAATAGACACGGGAAGAGTGCAGGCAGCTGTTGTGACACAGCATTGGCCTTGCAGGAACCATCCCTAACAGGGCCACCCTCTGCCTTCCCACAGGAATGTCCCAGCCCAGACCCTGGTGTCACCCCTGGCGCTGACTCACCACATGCAGGGCTTTGGGCACCTCCGCCCTCTCTCATGGCAGACAGGTCCTGGCCACTGTGCACGGTCTCTGGCAGGGCTGTCCCAGGGACTGGGCTGCCATGGCACGTCCCCACCGTTGCTTCTGCACGCTGTGTCGCTGGGCTGCTCGGGGCATCGCCTGTGCCAGGCTCCATCTCCTCCCCCAGGCCCAGCTCTGTGTCCTTGCTGGCTGGGACAGTGCTGCCCACCTCGGTCTGGCTGCCCTTGTCTTCACACCTGGTGGCCAAATCAGGGCCGACAGCCACATCCTGCCTGTCAGGGTGGCAGCTCACCCCCACACAGGTGGTTGGTGGGCAGCACTCCACACCCGCCTCTGCTGTCTCTGGGGTGTCACCGGCTGCCCGGCTCTGTGTCACTACTGCTGCCTCCACCACCGCCTCCGCCACCTGCGGCTTGGCCGTCACCTCCTTGTCCACCTGCCCACGGGGCTGCCGGGCGCAGACCTCCAGCCGCAGCTCCTCCAGCTCCCGCGTGGCCTCCTGCAGGTGCCCCTCCATCAGAGCGATCACCTCCTTCTGCTGCCCCACCGTCTGCTGCAGCAGCTCCACCTCCCGCTCTGCCTCCGTGTCCAGCCCTAGGGAGGACTCCAGCACCCAGACGGCCACATCCCTGCATTCCCTCTCCCCGCCACCCCTCACCTCGCCGTTCCCGCCCTCCTGCTCTGACCGGTAGTAGAAGACAGCATCGCTCATGGCCCGGTCCTCTCCCACCGCCACGGAGCGGCACGGCCTCTCGGCAGCCCTGGGGTTCCTGCCCTGCCAAGCCCTGCTGCCCCTCTCTGCCACTGCCAGCTTCTCCGTCAGCTTCCTCAGCTCCACGATCTTGCTCGCTCGCCCCTTTGCCGGCTCCGCTTCACTCTCCGGCCCCACTTGCGGCAGCTCCTCACCCCCCGCTGCTGCCTCAGAGCCACGGGGGTGGCCAAAAGCCTCGTCGGGCTCTGCTGACAACTTTTCCATCAACTTTGCCTTCTCTTTCTTCAGCTCCCAGATCTGCGTCTCCAGGAGGGGGATGGTTTTCACCTGCTCCTCCAGCTCCCGGAGCTGGCGCAGGGCTGCAGCCATCTGCTCCCTCACCTGCTGCAGAGAGGCAGCACCCAACCCTGCTGCTGGCGTGCTGCGTCCTGAGCTGCCGGGGCTGACCCGTCCCCAACCCTCAGCACCTCCTGGCACCCAGGGAGGTGGCTGACCCGGCGCACCGCGGGAGGGACCCTGCAAATGGCCCTGCTCCTGCTCCAGCCTCCTGCTTGTCTCCAGCAAGGTTTTCTCCACCCGTGGGTTTTGCCCGCGGCACCTGCGGGTGGGAGGTGGGAGCAGCTGCAGAGGTGGCGAGATGGGGTGGGAAGTGGGTTTGCTGAGGGGCTCTGAGGATGGGCGGCCCTGAGGGGACAGCAGCAGCAGCGTGGTCCTGCCCTCCTCACTGGTGGTGGAGACCAGGGACTCGGTGGAGGTCCAGGCACTAGTGTGGCTGCTGGGGCTGCGCAGGGCACTGGGTGGGTGACGGTTTCCTCTGGTTCTGCGAGGCAGTGGCACTTTCTTGAGCGTTTGGCCGCTTTCGATGTCATCGACGTACTTCAGGAAATCCAGGTCCAGGAGGAAGCCATAAGGGGTTTCCACAGAATATGAGCTCTTCTCCCCATCATCCTGGTCCCGGTATAAGAATGGGCCACCAAGATCTACAAGAGCAGCAGGGAAAGTTAGGCAGGGTCCTGGTGGAAACTGGAAGGCTTTCCCAACTGGGTTATACTGGGATTTGCAGCCCGCAACCCCTTCCCCCCTCTGGTGCCACTGGTGGTGGGACAGACAGGTGTCCCATCCCTGGCACCCTCAGTCCTGCGAGGTGTCACAGGGCACCTGCTCTGCACCAGGCCAGTGCTGGGATGAGGACACCCATCAAGACAAGACAGGAGAGTCTGTCCCTGCCACTCCCCTCATGCTCTTTCTGTGTTCCCTGTCCAGTGACAACCCCGGTCCCTTTACCTGGGAGGTTTTGTTTCAGGGGTGCAGGCTGAGCCATCTTCTTCCCAGGATGCTGCTGACCAAGGCACCATCAACCTGCAACAATAATGGGGCCACTTCTGATGAAACCCTGCAAACCAGGGGCCAGTGATCCCCACATGGCCACAAATCACTGCTCCTGCCCAGGGAGCACTCTAGGACCTCCCCTCAGTCCCCCAGGCCCCCCTCATCCCCCTCCGACCTTGGTGCCAGGGGTTGAGGCTTGGGTTGGCTGCAGCAGGCGAGCACAGTGCTGCTGCAGGGCCAGGGATTGTTTGTATTTTTTTGTACATTTAAGGAGTGTTTCACAGCCTGGGCTGGGACGGCCACGGTGGTCATGCTGCCAGCTCCGAGGGTGCAGACTCATGACTCAGAGTTTGGCCACACTGGGGGAGCAGGCTGAGATCAATTAAAAACAAAACAAAACAAAACAAAACAAAAATAGAAGCTGCATCCTTTAAGGGTGTGATTCTCAGCAGAGAAGTTTTCTTTGGGTACTGGGAATCGATGCTTTTTGCAAAGCCAGGTGTTGGTGGGCAGCTGCTGCTACCCATCACTTGCAGGGTGTGATGTCCACCATCCCCACCCATGGTGAGCAGGGCTGGGGTGCCCTATTCTGCCACCCCCTTGGGGAGTCTCAAGTGTTGGTGACCCCAGGGAGTCACCTGGCTGCTCCTCCCTGTTGACAATGCAGGATAAAGCAGGGCAGAGGCAGGGGGAAATGAAAACTGTTTTTTTCCAAGAGCCAGGCCCAGGCATGCTGGGGGAGAGCCAGGGGGATGTGGCTGGGGGGGGCTGCTCAGCTGGGACCTGCCACAACTTCTTGGCAGCATCTGGGTGCTGGGTCCCAGGTGAGAAGCACCCCTGGTGGGAGCAGGATGGGGGCAAACAGCACCCTGGAAGCAGCCACCACTGCTGCACACAGTGTCACCCTTTGGTGTGCATGCGGTGGCTCTGCCCGGGGGGCACAGGTGGCTGTGGGGCTGTGCAGCTGCTGGTGGGCAAAGCATGGGAGGAGGTGTGCTGCAGAGGATGGGCAGCTCAGACAGCCCAAAGAGAAGCCTGTGCTCAGTGCTGCCCAGAGATGGACAGGACCTGTTCTTAGCTGTGGAGAAACACCCTCATCCATCCCCAGATCCCCCTGCCAGGATCCAGATAGACCCTTGTAGCAGGGATGCTGTGGCTGCCCCCATCTCACAGCCCAGCCTGGGGATGCTGCACCATTCTGTCCCCACTGCTGCTGCTCCCCAGCCCCGGCCACACCACTGCAGTCTCCAGCCTCTTCCTCACACCAACCAGCTGCCAAAAGCTGTCAGAGCAGCTGTGCTGCAGGCAGTGCCAGGCCAGGCTCAGGCTGGGCAACTGGCAACGTGGCAACCTCCCACCACCACCACCCCAGCACACAGGTCCAGGGGCTGAATCCATCCAGGCAGGGATGAGACGCTTTCCATCCATCCCCAGATCCTGTCAATCCACACCCCGACTCCCACCTCCCTTGGGAACATCCCAGCTCCGTGCCTCCACCCCCCTCCACCATTCCCATTCCACTGCCTTCAAGCCTGGAAGGGTCTCTGCATCCCCCACCTCATCCAACCCCTCCCGGCCTGGGGAGCGGCTTCCTCCTCCGTGCAGGTAATTAAACAGCTCCGGGGCCAGGACAAACTTCCCACACTGCACTCTACGCATGCTGTAAATCAAACGGGAGGAAGAGAGGAACAGGAGCCGGAGCCAGCGGGTGCATTTCCTTGGGGGAAGCAGCCGGCAGCTCCCTTCCGCCACCGCCTGGGTATTGTCCTGCCTGGGGCTACGCCAGGGAAAGCGCCTGGGCTGGGATCCCGGATCTCACTCCTGCAGACAGCAAAGATGCCCTTTCCACCAGCACTGCCCCCCTGTCCCCTCTAGAGACTCCAGGACACACTGTTCATCCATTCTGCCACTTCATCCTGCCCCTTCAGCCATGCCAGCAGCTGCTGTCAATCGTGTGGCTCCCCAAAGCCTGGGAGATCTGGATGCAGCTCCCTCAGGGCTCTTGGCCCCCATCACTTTTGGTTGGATGGGATGGGATGGGATGGATTGGACCCAGGGCAGTAACTTCTGCCTTTGCCCAGCTCTGAAACAAAGGGCGAGGACAGGCAATGGAACCCAGAGGCTCCCACCCACCTTCAAATTGCCCCAGGGTTCCCACAATGTGCAAACCTCAGTGGGGTCCACACAACATGCAAACTGCCTCTGTGCTGCTGGTGGGCTGGGCTGGGCAACGAGGAGGGTGGCAAGCTGGATTTGAGCCAGAGAGGATAACTGAGGGAGGTCAACAGCTCCAGTACATGGCAGCAGAGAGAGGGTTAAGTCCTCACACCCGTAGCCCAGCCAGGCCCAGGCACCTGCCTGGCTGCACAAAGCCCCCCTTGTCCCAGGCACTCAGCATCACCTCAGCACCACTGCACCAGTTCAAAGAGAAGCTGCTCTCCAGCTGATGGGGAAGACCATGTCAGCCACTTCGATGCCAAAGGCTGATTTTCAGCAAGTTGGGCCACAGCCTTGGGCACTGGGGCTTGGTGCTGCTGGGCTGGGCATAAAGACCTTTAGGGACTGGAGGTGGGGCATCCTCCACAACCCCAGCTTCCTTCAGAAGAAATGGGAATGTTTTTTCTAGCCTGGAAGTTTCTGCAGACAAGAGGGATGGCACCAAGCAAAGTGCCCTGGGGAAGCTCAGGAGTAGGAGGGGGAGGATGAACAGAGTCCCCATTGTCCCCAGGGGCTACACTTCACCCTGGGCTTGCACCTCTGTTTCCCTCTCTTGCTGTTGTACTGATGCCAACACAGGAAACTTGGCACCAAAACTAGAGCCACTCCACTCAATTACAATATAAAAAGCCATATCAGAGATGGGGCAGCCTGGACACCTCGGCACAGCTCAGGTGCCATCTGGTACCTGTGCCCCAGCCAGCCCCTGGGACCCCTGGCTTCGTGGTCCATGGGGCATCCTCCCTCTGGGTCCCCAAGCCCCTGGGCTGGTTGGGGATAGCCATGAGGGAGCTATTTTTAAAGTTCTGGACTCTTTTGGGCCTTTTCCTTCGCCAGGGGCACAAGTGGGACAGCCTCAGCCCCAGCTTGGCCACGTGCCACCATGCAGCCCAAGCCACTTCACTGGCGTGTCTGGGGCCTGACACAGGGAGGATGAGGACTCTCCCTGGCTCTCCTCCTGCATCAGAACACTGAGGTCATGAGGAATGTGAGAAGAACAGAATCCAGAGCAGCCCTGGCCAGCACAGCTTGATTTATCTCAGCCAGGCACGCTTCCCTCGAAGCCGTGTGCAGGCGATAAGCCCCGAAGCTCGGGGCTGAGGCTGTTCCTGAGTTAAAGGGAAACCACTGAGCAAGCACACGGCTTCCTCCACTGCCTGCAACCTCCCGGGATTTGGGCTCTTTGCACGGAGCCAGCAGTCACACCTGCCTGTCACCCGCAGTGCCACCCCCTGGCGCTGCAGGCTGGGTGGTGTCAGGGGCTCATTTCATCTTCCCAGCCATCATCCTGTCCCCATCCATCCTGTCCCCATCCCTGCCCATGCTGCCTCACTGTCCCTGTGCCTATTCGCCCAGGCCACCAAGGCAAAGCCATCCAGACTGGGACTGGTCCCGGAGAAGCCGGATCCTGTGTGGGTGGGTGTGCCAGCACTGACTCAAGGAAAAAAAGGGAAGTGCTTCAATCTTCTCAACAGCCTCATTTCAGGGCTGGGCTGTTATTTCTGGAGTTGTCGTCATTTCCAGCCTGTTTGGTCAGGAGGCCGCAGGGGATACTCCAGCACCTTGGGAACCTCTCTGAACTCACACAACACCTGGACAGCAGGCAGTCAGGCTGTACTCAAGACATACTCCCATGGGGATCAACTCCCCAGGGCCTTGTCACACATCCAGCTCTGTATGTCCACTAGAAAACATCTATTATTCGTCCTGTACCCTCACCACAGCTGCCCACCACCACTTTCCACCAACACCTCCCCAGTTCCCTTGGAGCTGGTGTGTTGATGGGGTTGTCAATGAGCCATAAGTGCCTGGGATTGCCTTGTGAGGAGGTGCTCGGGGATGAAATGGTTAAACAGACACCCAAGGTGAACAGGCACAGTCGGGGTACATACACAGTGCCAGGCACAGCCCCATGGCCAGTTCCCCGTGTGCATGCAGGGAGCACCCCAAGCCCCACAGCAGCCCAGACAGCCCTGCTGCACCGCAGCCCTGCAGGGCCACAGCCCCCCGGGGTGCCTCCCAGCCCTGCGGGGTTCCAGCACCTTGGGGTGCCCCCCAACACTCCCAGCCCTGTAGGTCCCCAGTGCCCCCAGCACCACGCAGCACCCTGTGATGCCCCCCAGCATCCCCGGTGTCCGGGGTGCCTGCAGCACACCCAGCCCTGTGGGCCCCCTGTCCCCTTGGCTGCTCCACAGCCGCCCGAGCCCTAACGTGTCCCCAGCGCCCCGGGAGCCCCAAAGGACTCCGCGGTGCCCGCACTCCCCCGCACGTCGGGGACCCCGCCCT
>JAAWXA010000040.1:656136-673194 GCA_038090715.1 Florisuga fusca
GGAGGGGTGCGGGTACAGGGTGGGTGCTGGAAGGGTGGGTGCAGGGGATTGTCGGGTCCTGCCGGAGGGTGAGGGTTAGGGTGGTGGGGACGGGAGGGAGAAGAGGTTTCACAGCGGAGGTTCGCTGCGTGAGTGGTTCCGAGTAATGGAATGGAGGGGAATGGTTTAAAAGTGGAAGAGGGGAGATTGAGATGGCTGTGGCCCAGGCTGCCCGGAGAAGCTGTGGCTGCCCCATCCCTGGCAGTGCTGAAGGCCCCAGGTCAGATGGGGCTTGGAGCAACCTGGGCTGGTGGGAGGTGTCCCTGCCTATGGCAGAGGGTTGGGACTGGGTGGTTTTCAAGGTCCCTTCACACCTAAACCAGTCTGGGATCCTGTGATCCCTGCAGGTGACTGCCAACAATGGGCTCATCCCAGGCCCTTCAGGATGCTTCACTACCGAAAATATCTCCAGCAGACCAACAGCAGCTCTATAGAGCTAACAGTTACTTTTGAGGGGGATGATTACTGCCATGCTGGTTTTCTCCCCCAGATGATGGCCAAAGCAGCAGAGGGAACGGCTGGGGACAAGGACACGTGCCAGCCCTCGGGGAAAGCAAAGCTGGAGTGATCTGAGCTCTGCCGCAGAGCGAGGGCTGCGAGGCCATCACTCATTCAGTGCTGTTAATTTTTAATGTGTAACAATCTCTGTGAGTAAGAAGCCTGGCACAGAGAGAGGCTGATGATTAATTCAGGGAGTGACGCAGAGGCGAATGCTGGGATGGTGTGGGGGTCTTGCTGCTGGGAACAGTCCCTGGAATAGGCAGGGGCGGCTGGTGTCGTGGGGCTACAGATTAGCCAGGCTGCAGTGACCCTTCCCAGGGGCTGTTGGATATTCCTGCTGCAGCCCCAGAGGTGTCCCATGTGCCACTGTTGGAGCATTTTTTGGGGGGGGTTAATGAAGCTGGGAGCTGCTCGGTCTCCCTGCCATGTCTTGGTGTTGGAGGATGAGGTCTCTGAAAGCCTCTTCAGCCTGGCATCCCCTCACAGCCTCCACCCCGTGTCCAGCCAGCAGCTCTGTGCCAGTAAATAAAGGAAGAAATAATAATATCCTAAATAATGTACTGATGGTGGAGGTGGTCAGGCCCCAGGGCACACACTGTGCCTTTCACTCCCTCATCCCCCCACAGTGGGACAAGAAGACCCCATCCCTCTGATGGTGGCCTTGGGCAGGACAAGCCAAATCAAGAGACCATTAGCAGGGTATGAGTTAAGCAGAAAATAACCCATAAATTGCAGGAGGATGGGGAGAAATAGCTTTGACTGAGGGGGTTGTGCTCCAGTGAGTGGTCTCACAGGACAGTGAAGGGCAGGGATGATGCTGCAAAGCCCTGGCTGTTGAGCAGCCAGCAGGTTCAGATGTGACAAAAAATCAAAATGTCTCAGACCCAGCTGAGTAACCCCCTCCCACAACTCCAATATCCCTCAAGCACCCCCCAGAGCCCCATGGAAATCCTCCCTTTCATCTGTGCTTGGATCCTGGAAGCAGAGGGTGTCCCCTGAGATCTGTGCCTGTGCAATGATGTCTGTGGGGCTGGCTCCAAGATAGCTGCCGCCTTTCAGGAGCAGATGGAGAAGGTGTTATTATTTATCTGTGTTACTGAAAAGTGTGTTTCTCAACAGCTTTTTGAGCCTCAAGACTTTAACTTCAAGTATTTGGGGAGCTGTGCTTGGCATTCCTACCAAAAGACAGGTAATTGGGAATGTTTATTTGAGCAGCAGGGGTGGGATCTACCCTGCAGGGAGCCCTCACAGGTATTTTTAGCTTTGAGGAGTGCTGGCAAGGGATTTTTCCAGTGTTTTATGGACCACTTGTGAACAGCTCGGTAGAAGCCAGTGCAGGAGCAGCCAGGTCTGTGTGTGCCTGTGAGGGGAAACTAGGGGTGAGAGGAGCAATGGTGAAAATCCAAATCATGTTGGGAAACCCATCCAGGACCCCAGAAACAATCCAGCTGGGGTCAGGCTGGAGGGGAGCAGGGAGGGGAACCAGAGGTAACCTCAGGCAGAGAAATCAAGTGGATTTGCAAGTCTGCAAATTCCACATGAACAACAGAGGAAGGAGTGCTAATGGAAGGGCTCAGCTTTTGGGAAGGCAAGTTTAAATAATTCAGAGGAATAGTGAGGTGGAAACGAATGTGCAGAACATTTGGGGCTTCATGGAAGGAAGAAGAGATAAAAGGAACGGCCTTGCTACAATATTCATAAAGCTCTGAAGGCAGTGGCACAAGTGCCTGGCAGAGGGTTATTGCGTGAGCTCATCTCCTCAGGAGACCCCAGGCAGGCACCAAGACAGATGTGGGGGGACGTGGCAGCCCTGGAGTGCTCAGGGTGTTCAGGGGTAGCAGTTCTCATGGCTCCTTGCTAAAGTGTGGGAGATGACTCAATCCAACCCAGCCCCATGTGAGCAGGGAAATTATGCCCACTCCCAACCCCTCTCCCCCTGCCTTCTGGATTTCACTTCTTTTTTCCTTCACCACAGATGAGGAGTTGGGAAAATCTCTGGAGGAATGGGTCAGGTGCTAAGCTATTTTTGTGGACTGACAGCTGGGACAGCAGTGCCTCATGCAGTGGCACCTTTATGGGGTGTTTGTCCTGAGGACAGTGTTGGACCCCAGCACTTTGATGCTGGTTGGGCTGTGGTGCTGGTACTGGGGACTGGTACTGGGTACAGCACTGGGTCTTGATCCTACAAAGTCCTGGTCCTGAGATGAGCACTTGGTGTGGTCCTGGGGTGTGGGGTGCTGGATGTGGCCTTGGTTTGCCAGGTCTGTAAATTCAACCTTGCTGCAGTGCCCTGGGCTTGCAAAATCTCAGCACTGCTCTGCTCTGCCCCAAGCTCAGCCCCCCCATGCTGGGAACCCCACCCCCCTGTTCAGCCCCTGAACCCCAGCATCCTGCAGGGGCTGATGGAGCTTTGGGGCAGTCAGGGCTCTTTCTTTTCCTCACATTTCATTTTAACCTGGTCCTCCTTTCTCTTCCCACGAGGACTTTGCCAAGAACCAGGTGCATTTTCCAGTTCCAGTGCAGTCCTTGTGTTCTGCTGAGAGCTGCTCATCCCAACCCAGGTGGGAAGAGGGATCGGATCCCTGGCCCTGCCTCAGTCATCACCCCCTAAAGGAAGGGTCTCTCCCAAAGGAACTGCCCCCAGCCTGAGCTTTCTGATGGGAGTTTTCTGTAAGAGTGAGGAAACACTGCAGGAACTCCAGTCCTTGGTCCAGGACTCATTGAAGTGTCACCTAATGAGCTAGGAGGGGTTCACCAGCAGGTAGCAGTGGGATGGAGAATGAGCAGTGCTGAGTCTGTGTCCTGGGAGCTGGGGCAGGAGGTGGGTCTGGTCCCTGGAATATCTCAGGAAGCTCAAGGAGGCTTCTTTGAGCTCAGACTGCTGCTTAGAGGGCTCTGGGGAGACCTCAGAGCACCTTCCAGTGCCTGAAAGAGCTCCAGGAAAGCTTTGAGCAAGGGCCTGGAGGGATGGGATGGGGGATAATGGTTTAAAACTGAAAGAGGGGAGATTGAGATGAGATCTGAGGGAGAAATTCTTTGGTGTGAGGGTGCTGAGCCCCCGGCCCAGGTTGCCCAGAGAAGCTGTGACTTTGTGGAGAGGCCACATCTGGCAGTGGGACTGGGGCTGCCCCTGCCTCTCCCCTTGTCCCAGAGGGGACGGGAGCCCCTGGTGTCCCTGGCACCCTGGCAGCTTGAAGACAGAGTGGGTTTGCATGAGCCAGGGCCATCCTCCTCCTCTCTGCCCTTGGCAGGGGAGGTGACAGGGTCACACCAATGGCATGGGGACTCTTGTCACACCAGGGGACAGAGGGACTCCCCCTTGCCTCTCCCTGCACTTCACCTCTCCCATTAGTGGGGCACCACTAAGGTGGATGCTCCTAAATTGACACTTTCCCCCCCCAAATCTCCTGGATGGGGAGAGGACCTGGATGGGAGGATGCTGGAGGGGATCCCCACCTGTCCAAGGTGCAGATCCCTCTCCTGGGGTGGGTGAGGGATGGCCCAAGGGCCCTCCCCCAGGGACCCTCCCCCATCCCCTGCCATGCCAAAGCCCTGGGGCCAGGATAGAAGCCCTCCCTGCAGCCTTGGGATGGAAAGAGCCCTCCCAAAGCCCTTCCCTCCATTCAAACCAGGCAGCCAACCTTTCTTCTTGGCTTTATTGCTCGTGAAGTTGGGCTCTGAAGCTGTCCCTTGCCTCCCAGCAATCCCTGCTCGTATTCAACCATAGAGATGGGTGAAGTCAGAGGGAAAGCAATATGAGGAACCTGAAACATGGTAGGAAGCAGCATAGAAGTCCCTGGTAATTAAGGAAATGGTGTCAACATATTTATAGGAGCTTCTTGCAGAGCTGCAGTTGCTCCTCAGCCCAGGGGAGGAGTGCTGGATGCTGGAGGGAAGAGCCTCAATGCTCCATTTCTGAGGGGCCTTGTCCAGGCAGGGGATGAGCCCTGGGGTTTAGGGGAGGGCCCAGATGAACCCAAGCTATCTAAAGGGATTTCAGGGCTTTTACCAGAGCCCATGTTGGGCTTGGCTGGTAAAAACCCTTTTGTGCTCCCCAACAAATGCTCTGTACTGGGAGCAGGGCAGTGCTGGGCAGTGGGACCCTCTGCCAGGCTGGGCTCTTCTCCTGGGCTCCCAGCTAAGTCTCCATCACTCTCAGAGCAGGTGAGATAGTGACGCTGAGCTGGGTGATGCCAGGGTAATACCACAATGTCCAGGGTCCTGCTGGCCTGAGGGTTTGGCAGATGCTGGAGCAGGGCTGGCCAGGGGTCTCGAGAGCATGGGGAGCAAAGGCTGGGGCTGCAAAAGCTGCTTAAGGGATTGGGTTCCTTAATCCCCATTAGAAATTAATGTCCAAATCCCTGAGGCAGTGGCAAATCCCACCCGAGAAGTTCATTTTTCTTCCAAACAACACGGAAAAAAAAAAAAAATAATCCACCAGCTACAGCCTGCAGGGCCAGCAGCCCAGGGATGGGGTTGGCCAGGGCCACCCACAGCCCCAGGACACTTGCCACGGGGCACACATAGGGGGGTTTGGGGACAGCCACCCTCCTATGACTCAGGACACAGCCTCCCAAGCTGGCTGAGTATTTCAAAGCTCAGAAATGTGGCTCAGGATCTTCCCCATTAACTGCTCTCCCCTCCATGACCCAACCCCAGCTCCCTCCCCCTATATTTGGGTGAAATATTTTCCTCTTCTGCAGAGCTGGTGTGGAAAATGGTTGAGCTCTTGGGAATCCTGGTGGGTTGGATTGCTTTGAAAGCAATTCCCATCTGACTTAGCAAAGGGCTAAGCTAATTTTACACACGACTTAACTCTCACACCTTTAACAGAAGCAGTTTCTTTCTTGGTGAGCAGTGCATATGGCAGCAAAATTGATTATTCATTGAACAAGAACACAGAGCACAGGAACTGCATTGGGTACTCAAGGCATGGGGAAAGAGCTAGAGAAGGACACTGAAAGGTGGGATTTCTCCTGCTGCAAATAAGACACAAGGTATCAGCACACTGAGGCAAGGATCACTAAAGCCAGTGAAAAGGTCCCAGTGAAAATTAGGTTTAAAATCTGTCTCTAGAGAGCCTTTCCCTGGCATTTCTACCCCTTGGGAGCTTCAGCAGCAGTGTTCCATCCCTCTGCACCTACACAGGGACAGGAGCACCCTGGGTGAGCTGTGGGATCAACCCTGGCCAGGTCCCTCCTGTCCCCTCCAGTGGAACCCCTGGCATGGGGCAGGGGGACCCCCACCAAGCCCCCTGAAGCTGCTCTGGGGCTCCTGGTGCTCATCTCCTCCCTTTGTCTGAGAAAGATTTCTCTACATTTCCACCCACCTCTGGCAAGGTGATGAGAGAGGGGGGAAGGTTTGTCCCTGACCCCATGGCCATGGGATGTCCCTGCCTGACCTCAGAGCAGCCCCAGCCCTAACCCCCAGCACCAGGCAGGATTGTGCTTTGGAACCTCCAGGCAGGGCTGGAGACAGCCCCTGGCTCTGGCAACTCATCCCAGGAGTGGGTGTCCTCTAGGAAAAGAATTTTTTTGGTGGGTTCCACTCAAACTCCACAAAGAGCAGCTGCTACCCCATGGTACATCACAGATGGGAGTTTGTCCCCAGGCTGACTGAATGCCCCCAGCTCTGCCCTGTGCTCCTGGAGGCTCAGGGTTTTTCCATCTGCAGGAAGCTGCCTGGGAAGGGGTCCTTTGCCATTATCCTGACCCCATCCCAGAGCTGTGGGTGCCACTCATGGAATATCCTCAGCCCTTGGCAGTGCTGGAGTTTCCCTGCACTGGTGGGAATCGTGAGGAACGTCCTTGCCGCAAGGGAATGTGGACGGAGCCAGGCACTGTCAGTTTGAATGATGTTTTAATTCAGGTTTAAACTCTTTCATTAAAGGGTTCAGGCAAGAAGAAACAAGCAGACAGTCTCCTCGCAGTGGGCAAGAGCAGATATCAATCCGAGGTGACAACAGCCCATGGGGGACAAGAGATCCCTGGGTGCTGAAGGGGGAAGGCTCTGCCGGCAGCTGCACACACCTAACTTCTCCTCTGAGGGTACCCTGAGTATCACCCAAGACCCCAAACCACCCCACTGCAGGGAGGGAAAGGTGCCAGGTCAGCCCAGGACCTGATGGGTGCCCCAGCCACTGAGCTAGGGAGGTCTTGATGGGGTGTCCTCTGAGCTCTGGGTGCTGTGTGGGTGCTCTGCACCTTTGCTGCATCATGTCTGGAATGGGTGCCTGGGCTGAGCCCCAAATTTTTCATGAGGCATGATGTGTATTTGCTCTGACAGGCCAGTAGCTTGGAGCTCAGGACCAGGGGAGCTTTCCAGGCTGAGCCAACCTCCACCTGCAGGGCTCCCCTCATCCATCCCCATGGATGGGGATGTGCCAACCTGCCTCCAAAATTTAGGGCAAGCCTTTAAGGGTTGTCCTAAATTTGGGGAGCAGGGAGGATCCAGCCCCTGGGTAGGGTTTTTTTCTTGTGCAACAGCAGAGGGGTCTGGCTGGGATGGAGGAGGCTTCTTGGGGCCATGCAGCAGCTGCCTGGGCTCTGTGCACAGAGTGTGACTGATTTCTTCTTTTAGCTGTAAAACTGAGGGACACCTTCATGAAATATAAATGCCAGACCTGCTTTCAGCAGGCAGAGCCCGGAGATGAGAGGTGGCTCTGTGCAAGCAGCAGCACGAAACCTTTCATTTCCCAGCTACAATGAATAATTGATGAATTTTCCTCCCCCCCGAGCTGTGATGTAGGAGCCCAATAGGTCCCTGGGGTTCCCAGGACCTCCCCACATCTCACTGCCACCACTGCTCCATCCTCACCAAAGGGTGCACAGGAGCTGAGCATCACTGCTTGGAGCTGGGGCTGGTCCCCAGAGAGCATGGGTGGCAGTGGGTGCAGATGGGTGCTGAAGGGTTGTTGGTGGGTGGTGACTGATTGATCACAGAATCATGGAATTGCTCAGGCTGGAAAATACCTTGAAGATCATGGAGTCCAACTTAGTCCTAACCCTATCACCCTATTCCTGATGCCCCAGCATTAAACCATGTCCCCAAGTACCCCATCCAGGGGATTTTTCAACACCTTCAGGGATGGGGGTTTAACCAGCTCCCTGGGGAGCCTGTTCCAGTGCGTAACAACCCTTTCTGTAAAGAAGTTTCTCCTGACATCCAACCTAAATCTCCCCTGACACAAGTTGAAGCCATCTCCCCTTGTCCTGTCCAACCCCACTCTCCCTACAGCCTCCTTTCAGGTATTTGTAAGGAGTGATAAGGTCTCCCCAGACTATAAAGGCCCAACACCCTCAGTCACTCCCCTTAAAGGATCTTTTCCAACCCCTTCACCAGCTTTGTTGCCTTTCTTTGGACCTTCTCCAAAACCTCGATGTCCTTTTTTCTATTGAGGTGCCCCCAAATCAGCACAGTACATTTTAAGTGTCATGATATTTAGCCAAGTGTGTGATTTTTGTGGGGAGAAGGGGAAAAACTGATGACTGGATGTTGAATTCTGGGAGTCTGACACTGAATATCACTGATTTAACATGGAAATACAGTGCTGCATTGCTGCAGTTGGTGGCTAAGGCAATCTAAAACCAGAGAGAGAAGAACAGGGACTATGTGAAGCATGGGAAAAGTATGTCTCTTCGCATTGCTTGATCACTGAAGGCAGGAGAAAAAATAAAATAATGTTCCCAGAGATACCCTGGTGCTCTTCAAATTCAGCTGAGAAATAATTGTACAGAAGGACAATAAATTCTTCCCACCACATGACACAAAGCCTCTTTGCTAAATGCACAGATTTACACTATCTTCTCTGTGTTTTGGGTGTGGAACTGCAAACGTGGCCATGTCCTGCCATGTGGCACCTGTTTGAACAACCACATCATGGATCAGAGGATGCAGAGGATGCTTATTCCCGAGGAGGGTCCTTTTGGGAAGAAGAGAGGAGGATGAACACAAGTCCCTGTTGCACTAGGGAAATGTGGTGATGTTAATTAGGGATGAGATCAAGGGGGAATAAGTGTCTCTGTCTAATGGGGATGAACTGGTGATGATGGGTGGTGACCATACCATAAAACTTTCCAGATTTGGGACAGAAGGGGTAAGAAGAGGGGCTCATAGCCTGCTGGGCCATTAGGTAAATCTGGATAAAAATTTATTTTCCAAAGCATGATGAAAAAATCACTTCCTGCATCTTCTGCAGGAAAAAAAAGACCCGGAATAGTTAATTTGGAGGGAGCTGGTGCTAAGTTCATGCCCCAAAGTTGCCAGGTTCAGAGGTTCAGAGGGTTGGGGACCTGCAAGGGAGAGCACTGAGCCAAGGTAGGGCCAGATCAGTGGCTTCCAGCTGGGACTGTCACACACAGCAACAGCACACAGCCCCTTGCTGGAGGACTGGGAAGGTGAGGGACAGCCAGGTGCCCAGGACAAGAGAGACAGCTCCAGGCAGGCTGCCCAAGCAGGCAGAGCAGGGGGACAGGCAGGGTGCTGGCCCACAGCCCCATTTTTTCCCTCCTGGTTCACCATCCTTTGCACCCTTGGGAAGGGGACAGTGCCAGAGCTGCCATCACCAAGGACACTGCGTGTCCCCAGGCAGGGGATGGCTCTGGGGCAGGGAGAGGGTCCCAGTGGGTGCAGGGTGACCCAGGGGCAAGGGGTCTTGGGTCCCACCTGCCCCTGACAGGACTGAACCCTCTCCCTCCTGGCTTCTGCTCTGTTTGCAGCACAGCTATAAACCAAGCCCTTTGGGGTTGCTGCTTTTCTTTTTTGTTTTTTTCTTTTTTCTTCCTTTCCTAATTTAGAGAGTCCCCAAGGCCCCACAGGCAGATAAAGGAGAGATTATTCCTTTCCCGTGTTTCTGGCAGTGCTGGAACACACTGCTCCAGCAAACATTCCAGCTCAGCTTCCCCAGCACTGCTTAACCCTCACCCACATCTGCCCCTGGCTGCTCCCAGTGTCACCTCAGCCTCTCTGCTTGGCTCTGGTGGTGGCTCTGGCCATGCAGGTCCCCGTGTCACCACTCCATCCTCGGCTCCTGCTCCTATCCCTGCTGGAGCCTCAGCTCATCCCAGGAGTTGGGACAGCCCCATGGAGCTTCACTTCAGCCTCAGCCCCGATCTCATGGGCTCTGTCCCCAGGGGAGCAGAGGGCAGCACCCAAATGTCCCCAGGGAATCCTCTCTGCTTGGGGGACGAGAGGAGGGGACAGGGCAGAGGGGGCACCGAACCCATCAGGGGTGCAGAGCCCCCCTGGGGACCTCTCTGGGTTTCACATGGGGATGGGAACAGCTTGGGGTGCATGTCCCCCCCCAACCCCGGGCTGCAGTGAGGGTGCTCAGCCCCCCCCTCACCCGGCTCAGGGCTGATCCCAGCCCGGGCACAGTGTCCCCAGGGGGTGTCTGGGTGACTCTTACACCAACAGAGCTGTGGGACAGGGGCCTGGACTGTCCCAGCTGCCACTGCCGGGCCCGCATGCTGCTCCCCAGGCTGTTGCAACCCAACACGAGGTCCTGAGCTGTGTTTGCTCAGCGGGGACAGCATGTGACTGCCCGGGTTGCATCATGGCAGTGGGGAGGGGACAGCAGTGCCCAACCTCTGTCACCTCCCCAGGACAGGGGGAGGCCTGGCAGGGGACAGGAGACAAAGCTGGGGGGGGGACGGGACAGCTGTGGGAGTGCTGGCACAAAGAATCTGGGAGTGAGGAGCAGCCCTGGGGCACTGGAGGGAAGGGCAGAGTGCAGGGGATGGAGGGGTTGGGGCTGCTCAGGATCCATCCTGATCCATCCTCACTGAGCTGCAGAGCAGTGCTGGGAGGGGGGAGCAGATGGGACCTTGCAGGACCTGGAGGAGACAGTATCAGAGGTGTCTGCACCTCCCAGGGCAGAGGGGCCCAAACCCCACACCATGAGCATCACTCCAGAGCTGCCCCAGGGTTCTGCCAGGATCCCTTCCCCCTGTGCTGGGCACTGCTGAGGCTGCACCTGAAATCCTGGGGTCAGTTCTGGGCCCCTCAGGACAAGAAGGACATTGAGGGGCTGGAGAGTGTCCAGAGAAGGGAATGGAGCTGGGGAAGGGTCTGGAGCAGAGCTCTGCCCAGGAGCAGCTGAGGGCCCTGGGGGTGTTGATCCTGGAGCAGAGGAGGCTGAGGGGAGACCTTCTGGCTCTCTGCAACCCCCTGAGAGGAGGTTGGAGCCAGGGGGGGTCGGGCTCTGCTCCCCAGGAACAAGGGATGGGACAAGAGGAAGGGCCTCAAGTTGTGCCAGGGGAGGTTGAGGTTGGAGCTGGGGAACAATTTCTCAATGCCTGGAAAGGGTTGTCAGGGCCTGGCCCAGGCTGCCCAGGGCAGGGCTGGAGTCCCCATCATCCCTGGAGGGGTTTCAGAGCCTGGAGATGTGGTGCTGAGGGACATGGGCTGGGGGGGACTGGGCAGTGCTGGGGGCACTGTTGGGTTTGATGATCTTAAAGGTCTCTTCCAAGCCAAACCACTCAGTGATTCTTCCCAGGGTCTGGCACAAAAATGGACTCAAAGTCCCTTTGTGGAATGGATGGAGTGCTGGAGTGTCCAGGGACAGGAACCACTCCCTCCCTCACAGATCCTGAGAAGTGGAAGCTGTGGTGTGGAGCTGGGGGTGTTCATTCCCTCCCAGTGCCTGGAACACAACACCCCCCCCTCTTCCTCACCACTCAGCCACCACCTGCTTGCCTAGCCTGGCTTTTCAGGGAGGTCCAAAACCCCAACCTGGACTTGGCATCTCTTCCTGGTCAAGGGCATGTCACCAGCCTGGTGGCAATGCTGGGCACAGCACTAACCCTATCCCCATCTATGGCCATGGAGGTGTCCACTGGCAGGGGGCTAAGCAGTGCCAAGGAAATTTAGGGTTTTCCACCACCACTGGGGGGTGTAGCAGAGTGGTCCAGCTCCCTGGGAAGAGCCATCACCATCCTCCCAAATCAAACCAGAGGCTTGGGGGAGATCTGGTCCCTACAGTGGGGTCAGGGCTACCTGGAATAGGAGCTGGACCTTGGGGAGGGGTAGAGTAAGGACAGTGAAGAAAATCAGAGATAGGAGCAGGAAATAACAAATGTGAATCATTGGGGAAGCACGCGGGCAAGGACAGCTCTGGAGAGCTAATCTGCAGGAGATAATGCTGCAGGATGGAGGAGCCTTGGAGACAAACTTGGGGAAGGGGAGAATCAAGGCATGGAGGTGTTTGGAAGCTGACACAGACCTTTCCATCATGCTCAGAGACGTCACCCCTAGGCGCCAGCAGGACCGTGGGACTTAGCACCCAGCCTTGGGTATTTTGGACACCACGTCCAGTTTGGGATGCGTTTTGCAGCCTCCAAAGGTTTCTCTGAAATCCCTGTTTATCCCCTGGCAGACAGGACGAGCTGCAGGGCAGCCTGTCTGCTTTTAGTCCTGTGGAGATTAAGGTCTCCAGGGCCTAATGGCAATTCTTTTGGCAAGCATTCAGCAGGCCTTAATCCATCTTATCTCCTCTCTGAAAGAACAAA
Source organism: Florisuga fusca (assembly GCA_038090715.1). Taxonomy (NCBI): domain Eukaryota; kingdom Metazoa; phylum Chordata; class Aves; order Apodiformes; family Trochilidae; genus Florisuga; species Florisuga fusca. Next base: position 668,184 of record JAAWXA010000040.1, read on the forward strand.
TTAGGCACCTTTCCAAGTGCTCAATGGGGAGCTCCAGCCAGGCACAAGCTGCTATGGGGATGCCCTACATATGGCAGAGAGATCCCGGATCCATGGGCTCCTGGGCAGGAGGCTGAGGGATCCAGGGGCTGGGGAAAGGGCTGGATGGCTAATGTGCTTCCTCCCAGACAGCAGGAGCCTCCTGCCTTTCTCCTCCTGAACATCCAGAAGTTGGGATCATCTGGAGTCATGGCCTGAATAAGAATCACAGCATCACAGAAGCATCCAGATTGGAAAGGAGCTCTGAGCTCACCAATTCCAACCCTTAATCCACTGCCACTGTGGTTCCCAGACCATGGCACTGGGTGCCACATCCCTTGTTCCCTTGGGTTTGCCTGGGTCTGAGCCCAGGGTGGCTTCTTGGCTCATGGGGAGGATGTAACCCTGCTCTTCCCCATGCAAAGCCTCTCATGGCAGCACCAGCCCAGCCCATCCAACACATTTTTTACCCAGGGATGTTCCTTCTGCCACAGCCAGATGAGGTCAGGACTCCCCTGAGTGATACAAGAGGACATCCTTCTCCCCTGGGGTGGTCCCACTGTCCCACTTGTTATCCTGCCACTGAGAAAAGGGACCCTGAACTTGCCTTTTTGCAGACCTGTCCTGCCATAGTTGATTATGACAACTGTGTTAATTAGGGAGATTTTTCCAGCCCTGCATGATTCGTTTGGTCAGTTCTGAGGGATATTGTCAGGGTAATGAAAATGAGGGCTGGCATTTGCCTCCAGAGCAGATGTCTGGAGCACTGGAGCCACATCAGGGCACCCCCAGGATGCAGGCTCAGCCCCACCCTGGTATTTGGCCAGAGGAATGAATTGCAGCACCCATCCCCACTGCCTGCACCCAAAGGGCTGCATCCCAGACAGGCTGGCTGCCCCCAGCCCGACAGCTGTCACTGCCTTTTTCCAGGAGTGCCCATCACCAAGGCATCCTGCCTCCTCCAGGCTCCTTCCCCTTGAACTCAGGGAGGATGCTGAAACCTTTTGTGGGCTTTGCAGAGGCTGAAATTTCCCACTTTGCTGCAGCCAGACCTGGCTGCTGGTGGCTGGCTGGGGCTTTAGTTCTTTTTGGCCATACAGAGTGTTCCCTGGTTTGGTGGCATGGGGCTGGCACAGCCACTCAGCTGGGAGTCAAAGCCATGGTGTGACACTGGGACAGGGTCCCCACCTCTGCCAGCAGGGACCAGGTTACCCTGGAACCAGCCAGGGCCAGCACACAGGGTGGTGGCAGAGACCCTGGGGGATTTTCCTGGCCCCAACCTGAGCTGCAAACACCCTCTGGGAGGGAAATTCCCTTCTTTCCTGCCATGTGGCAAAGGTGTTGACAAGCTCCTGGTGGGACTGCTGCCAGCTGGCACCTCTGGGTGCCACCAAGGGGCCCGTTGCCACCAGACTGCCACCAGGGCCATGGCTCAGCATCACTGCTGGCTCTGTTTGCTCAGTTCCAAGATGTGCCCTGGGGCTGACGTGGGACACAAAGGCCAGGGCAGCTCTCTGGGTGACACTCTGAGTCTGCCAGGGTGACACCCTGACCACTGGCCCCCAACCCCCCCCTGCTGTGTCACAGCTCTCCAGGGATCCAGGCATCCCTCCCAGTGCCATGGAGCTGATGGGTCTGAGGGGAGGGGGGGGTCTTTGGAGGAAGATTTAAGCTGTGTCTTTTTTCCTTTCCATGGACACTAAAGCTCTTTTTTTTTTAGGCCTGGAAGAGGAAAAGAATTGAGCGAGAATTATTCAGGAAGCAGAAAACAAAGCTGCCAATTTTTCAGGGAAGATGTGAAATGTTGCAGGACATCCCTGTTGCCTCCTGCATGGGTTTTGCTTCCAACCTGAGCTCATCCTGACCTCCCCACTGCCTCTCCTCACGTCTCTCCCTGACCCCAGCAGCCCCAGGCTGGCAGAAAGCCCCTCTCCAGGTTGCATCACCAGCTGAATTCCCGTGGATGTCATCTCCAAAGCAACAAGCAGATAAATTTGGTAGAATGTTTGATCTGAGCCTGAGCCAAGCTTAATTTTTAATTGCTTCTAATTTTGTTCTCTGGGCTAGGTTTGCCAAGCTGGGCAGAAAGGGGGGGGGGGTGGCTGGGTTACCCCCGGGCAGTGCTTCAGCCCTGCCACCCTCTGCCAGGACCCAACCCTGCCTCAGTGTCCCCTCTGTGGTTTGGGGTTCTATCCTGGCTCAGTGTCACCTCTGTGGTTTGGGGTCCCAGCTCTCTGTCCCTCACCAGGCTCTCAGCTCCTCCCATTTGTCCCCCTGTGGCACCACACTTGAGCCCTTGAAGGCAGGAGACCAATTTTTCAACTTTTGTGCCTTCAGCATGGTCTGAAGATTTGCCCTTAAATCCCAAACACAGTGTGGCATTCCAGAGCCCATTCCTACTCCTGCAGCCTCCCCTTTCCCATTCCATCCCATCCCTGCAGCCTTCCCCTTCTCATCCCATCCCATCCCTCATCCCATCTGCAGCATGCCCTTCCCTTCCCATGGTGGGACAACCAAAGGGGAATTTTTCTGGCAAGGAGACACAGGAGGAAGCTGAGAATCTCCCCTCCTGTTCCCTGAAAGGCATCTCTCCCAAACTCCCCCTGGAGCAGGCATTAGGAAGCTGCATTCCCAGTCTGGTTCCTGCCTGCTCCCAGAGGGAGTTAAATTTGTCTGGCCCTGGCTCAGAGCCCCTGGAACCTTCCACAAAATCCCTAAACACTCTGTGCTGATGCTGACAAAGCAAAGAGCTCTTCAAATGCCAAAGGTCACCTCTGCCCTCTTGGACAGCTATTTTTGCACCACGTGCTCATGTCCAAGGGTAAAGGAGGTGCAGAGCCAGGCACAGCTCCATCCCTTCACCCAGCTCTGGGAGTTTGGGAAGGGGGGAAGGAACCACAGCAGGGTAGGAGTTAGGATGACAGGGTCCCCCTCCCAACTGGTTTTCCAACTCTGGTGTCCCCCAAATCCAAGTGCAAGATCTTGCACCTGGGTCAGGGCAACCCCCAGTGTCAAATAGAGTGGGGGGTGGAGGGATTGAGAAGGATTTGGGGGATGCTGGTAGATGAAGAGCTGGGAGCTGACAGCCCAGAAAGTCAACTGTGTCCAGGCTGTGGGAGGAGCAGTGTGACCAGCAGCTCCAGGGAGGGTGAGAGGTCCCCTGAAGTGCTGGGGCCACCTCTGGGTCTCCCCAAAACAAGGAGGACACAGAGCTGTTGGGGCAAGTCCAGAGGAGCCCCTGAAGATGCATGGAGGGTTGGAGGAGCTGGTGCTGTGCTGTGCTGGCTCTGGAGCCAAGCTGAGGGAGTTGGGGTTCAGCCTGGAGAAGAAAAGGCTCCAGGGAGACATTAGACAACCTTCCAGTGCCTGAAGGGGGCTTAAAAGAAAGGTATGGACAGACATTTTAGTAGGGCTTGTAGTGACAGGACAGGGGGTGAGGGCTTTAACTGAAAGAGGGGAGACTCAGGATGGATATAAGGTAGACATTTTTTTGCAAGGGTGAAACACTGGAAGAGTTTTCCTGAGCCTCAGCATTGTCAGCAAGTCAGAGAGGGTGGCTGCCAGCACTGAGAGGCTCCACGTGTGTCACCAGCAGCTGCCAAACCCCCCCGAGATGTGCGGGGACTCCCTGGGTGCTGAGGGGCAGGAAACCACGGGGAGGGCTGAGCCTGGTGCTGGAGGTGCTGGTGACAGTGGTGTGTGAGTCCCAGGACAGTGTCCAGCCCCACTGCAATTATTCTTGATGACACTCAGCTTTTTTTCAGGCTGCTGACATGGTGTCCCCAGGCATCCAGACACGAGGAGGATGAATATGCACCAGAGGTGGCTGCTGGTGGGCTTCCTCTTTCATAGATTCATAGAATTCCAAACTGGTTTGGGTGGAAAGGGACTTTAAAGCTCATCCAGTTCCACTCTCTGCCATGGGACAGATTGACCCCAGACCTCCCACAGCCCAGGGTGCTCCCAGCCTCATCCAACCTTCAACACTGCCAGGGATGGGGCAGCCACAGCTTCTGGGGGCAACCTGGGCCAGGGGCTCAGCACCCTCACACCAAAGAATTTCTTCCTCAAATTTCTTCTTCTTCTCAATTTCTTCTTTCTTCTTCAATTTCTTCTTCTCTCATCTCCTTCCTTTAATTTTGAAACCATTCCCCTTCATCCTATCACTCCCTGCCCCTTGTCCAAAGTCCCTCCCCAGCTTTCCTGGTGCCCCTCCAGGCACTGGAAGATGCTCTGAGGTCTCCCCTCATCCTCCAAGCTGAACCACCCCAACTCTCTCAGCCTGTCCCAGTATCCAGGTGACTTTTAAATAATTCCAGGGATGGAGACTCTCTTGTTGGTCCTGAAAAAATCCGGATGAGAACACAGCTCCCAGTAAGGTTTGCAGGGGAGGGTTTTCCCATCTGTGCCTCCTGCCATTCGTTCTTGCAGTGTTAAATAAAAATCCTCCCAAATATCTGACACGTGGAAATTCACCCAGAGCTGGCGACTCACTTGAGGCCCCCCCAGCTCATCCTTGATGCTGGTCAAGGCTGGATCCTCCCCCCTATTCCCTGATCTTTCCCTCCTGGAAGGGAGGAAGCTGAGGGTGTTGCTTTGGGTGATTTGGGGCATGACCAGGGAGTGGCAGCCAACCCCATTTCACCATTTTTAGCTGACTCTGCCCAGCACAAACCCCATGACATTGAATGGGTTGTGCTGCTTATGGTCACCTCCAACCACAATGGCCATGGCATCACCAGCCACTTTGATGCCAATTGTTCCATTTTGAATTCTTTCTTCTGAGGCTGAGGGAATTTTCTTGGGCCACGCTCAGGATTGACCTTTTCTCTGCACTTTGCAATGGGGAAGCAGTTCCCAGGCCCCCTTGAGACATGTAGGTGGGTTCTAGGCATGGGGATTTTTCTCTCGAGGTATCTGACTTCCCTTGCAGTGAAAAGAGCATCAGATGCCAACCCAGGGCAGCTCCAGAGGCATGGGGAGGGGGGGGGGG